>CM067374.1:58098641-58408107 GCA_034401795.1 Chaetoderma sp. LZ-2023a | reverse complement strand
TTGGACGTACAGTCATATGTATCAAATATGTTACGAAATTGACTATTAGGTGTTGGTATTTCACCGCTATTTGAGATGGGTGCATAAGTCTCTAACGATTATTATATATCCTATCAGCAGATAGATAATTAGTTTAAAGTTTATCGGGTCCCATGGTGTAATGGCTAGCACTCTGGACTTTGAATCCAGTGATCCGAGTTCGAGTTTCGGTGGGACCTAAGATTATCAAATAAAATATCATATCAGCACAAGTAGAATGTAATAGGAAAGTTTTGTAATACTTTATCCGCTATTTTATGCGCTGAAGTCTAGTTCTATTTTGTCCAATGGTCGAGGCAATGCTTTCTAAACAGTGAAAAGTTAGTGACATTAGAATGAAGTCTGCCATATGTAACACGTCAGTAGGAATGAAAATATTTAACCTATCTGGCAACCACGATTTGAAGTAGTCATTCTGTATTACTGTTTATATCGAAATTTTTTGGTGTTTTGGGTAATGCACTGCACTCTGAAACCACAGATCCCGGTTCAAATCCCGTTAGAACCTTTGTGTAATATCATGGAATCCCAAGCAAAATTTAACACAAACATATCTTGAAGGATTGTCATCGAACCACTGTAACTCTGATAATGTCAATAATATTAGACATATTTCATGAAGGAACACTATGCCCATTGAGACAAATACATTATTAATAGAAATTCAGACGTCAATTAGTATTAGCGGTACCGCATCTGACATGTGATTGCTGAGATTTCCAACAACCTATTTTATGGTTCTATGGAGTAATGGTTAGCACTCTGGACTCTGAATCCAGCGATCCGAGTTCAAATCTCGGTAGAACCTTTAAGCAGTAGCCTGAATTTCAAAGTAAACAGGAACGTTAGGAGTTTCAAGCTTCTCAACCAGCGGCAACAACTCACCAGAGAATATGGTATACGGTACGACTCTCAATGCCATGGGAAGACTTGACAAGCAACACATGAGACCAAGTTCCTGAACGGCACCAACTCTGTACAGCGATTTACATTTTTTTTGGAAGAAGATAGTGAAGAACTGCTACAGGCTGCGTTGCCTACACAGCAGAAGAGGACTATTTAACTATGTAATGAGTTAAACTCGATGCCTTGGACGTACAGTCATATGTATCAAATATGTTACGAAATTGACCATTATGTGTTGGTATTACACTGCTATTTGAGATGGGTGCATAAGTCTCTAACGATTATTATATATCCTATCAGCAGATAGATAATTAGTTTAAACTTTATCGGGTCCCATGGTGTAATGGCTAGCACTCTGGACTTTGAATCCAGTGATCTGAGTTTGAGTCTCGGTGGGACCTAAGATTATCAAATAAAATATCATATCAGCACAAGTAGAATGTAATAGGAAAGTTTTGTAATACTTTATCCGCTATTTTATGCGCTGAAGTCTAGTTCTATTTTGTCCAATGGTCGAGGCAATGCTATCTAAACAGTGAAAAGTTAGTGACATTAGAATGAAGTCTGCCATATGTAACACGTGCGTAGGAATGAAAATAATTAACCTATCTGGCAACCACGATTTGAAGTAGTCATTCTGTAGTACTGTTTAGATCGAAATTTTTTGGTGTTTTGGGTAATGCACTGAAGTGGGTTCAGTCTTTGGTTGTCATACTGTGTAGACGTGTTTACTCAGTGCTCATATCCAAGCCCAGAATTTCAGTTGTATAATCTAAGTGTTATACAGTGTTAGTGCGTTAGTGATTGTTTTTTATATAGCTTCTTTAATAACTTTTGGATATCAATCTGTTCTGCTCTCCCTGGCCAAGATGGCTACGGGAGGGGTAGTAAACCCTCCTAATGAGTGTAGAGTGAGTAACAACTCACGGAATTATAAGAAAGAGGCAACTGTTGAGATAATTGTTAATGACAATTTACGTGTAAAGCCAGATGTAATATTAAAAAATGTTTGTGAAATTTGTGGTGTTGATTCTATCTATGCTATTGTGAAGAAGAGAATGGATGCTTATGAGATAACAATGTGTGATAAGGATAAAGCGTTTCAACTGTCGGATGGATTAACTATTGAAGGTGAGCACTTTGACTGTAAGATGCTAATTAATGAAAACATTGTGGTTTCTTTTATGTATCTGCCAGCTTATATCACTGATGATGAGATTAGGGAGAAGCTTGAAAATTATGGTGTTATACTCAAATCTGCTATTACAAGAAAGTGCTATAAGAATACTGATATCGCAGATGGCACACGCTTCGTAACATGCAAATTTCCTAGCGAAATAAAATCATTGCCGTGCAGTGTAAAATTTAATACAGTTGATGGCCAGCAATATTTCCGTGTTATTCACAATGAACAACAAAAGGTTTGCTCAAACTGTCTCTCTCCTAATCATTTAATCCGTGAGTGTCCAAGTTTTGCCTGCTGGAAGTGTAAATTACCTGGACACCGTGCTAGATTTTGCACTCAGCTATGCGAGATGTGTGGAAGATTTGCACGGGAATGTAGTTGTAAAACTGATTTTAATCCTTTGAACTTAAACAAGTTATCTGATTATGAGATTGGTCCCAGCAGAAAAACTATTAACTCTGATAGACGTGAACTAAAGCGAAAATTGAGACCCGGTAATAATGAATTAGATGAACATGATTTTCCTACTCTGAGTCCACCCAGGCGAGATAACAAAATTGCCAGAGAGGAAAGGAATGCAGGGATTGTAAATGAGGAGGAAGGGTATCTGGAGTCGGTGATTGATATGTGTGATAATAATGATGTTAATGTTTCAACTTCGGACACACAAGTTAAAGTTAATGATGATGAGGGGCATCTGGAGTCGGTGAATGATATGTGTGATAATAATGATGTTAATGTTTCAACTTCAGACACACAAGTTAAAGTTAATGATGATGATTGTGCTGATCAGTTCATTGTTAACAAATCAATTGAGGCGGATAGTGATGGGATGGACTGGTTTGAACCGACTGATGAGTATATACACCCTTCAGGCGTTGTTAAAGCCAACCCAAGCCAGCCACTACTTGACATGGATCATTTTAACTCTAGTGAAATTACAAATGGTGAAGTGGTTAAAGCTTCTGATTCCCAACCCATAGACGTAGGTTCGATTCCAACTAAAACCATAATAGAACAAAATAATAAAATTAATTTAGTGGATAGTGAAAACATAGTTGCAAATAACTCATGTGATAATAGCTGTTCAGAAATAGGTGAGTCGTCTACAAACAATGATAACAAGCAGGTTGACTACAGCAGTTCACCCAGCAGTGACACGAACACTGCTCAAATTGACACTGAAAAACACAAGCCATTGAGTCTAGATGGAAAATTCAGATTCAAGTATACCAAGCCACCAATCCTAAAGAAAAATAGAAACAAACAAAGTCCAGTGCCTGATAAAACATAATGTATTGTACACTGATCCGGCTGTCTTTTCCTCTTTTTGTTATTTTAGCTATGCTTAGAATTGCCTCATATAATGTAAATGGAATGAGAAATGTAAGCAATTTTGAAAGGCTTGTGTGTTTAATGAATGACAATCACTATGACATCATGCTCATTCAAGAAACTTTTTGGAATAATGAATGGACTGAATTATTAAAGCGAAAGTTCATTGGTGAAATATATTACAGCAATGCCTCTAATGACAGAAGAGGTGTGGCTGCCCTAATTAAGAATAATCTTAAAGATGCTGTTTCTTTTGTAGACAAAGATGATGATGGTCGTTTTATGCACATCAAATGTAATATTAATGATAAGTTATTAAATATTTTTAACATTTATGCCCCTAATATTGCAAGTGAAAGGTATAATTTTTTTAACTATGTTAATAACAAAATTGGTTTAATAGAACATATTATTATTGCTGGTGACTTTAATGTTACATTGTCTGCTATAGATAAATACCCTACAAAGAATTACATACCAGATAGGTCACGTGCATTTCTAAAGCAGTGTATGGCAAACAAAAGGCTTGAAGATATTTGGAGGTGGCGCTATCCCATGCGCAAGCAATATTCCCGAAGGGGCTTAGCAGATCGTATGTTAGCACAAAGTCGGATTGATTACTTTCTGCTAAGCACCTCTCTTAAGCCTTTTGTTACATACATTGGTTATTCTCAAACAAGTAAAAGTGACCACTGTATTGTTAATTTACTTCTGGATTTTAATTGTCAGGAAAAAGGCCCAGGTTCATGGGTTTTGAATAACTCTGTTCTAATAGATGAGGACTATCAAAATGGAATTGCAAATTTAATAGAAGAACAGAGAAATTCTGATTTATATTCTACATCCTTTTTGATATGGTGGGACAATTTAAAATATGCAATAAAGTCCTACTCACAGAGATATTGTCGACAGAAAAGTTATCAAAAACGTGAAAAGATGACAAAGGTACAATTTCAGCTTGAAAAAGAGCTAAGTAAAAATTATGTCAATGCAGAATATATTGCCCAATTAGAGTATGATTTAAAGACCATCGAGGAAAATGTATGCAGGGGAGCTATATTGCGTTCTAAGGCTCAGTGGTCCTTGGAAGGCGAAAGATCCACCCATTTTTTTCTAGGATTAGAGAGGCATCGGCAAACAGGCAATACGATTAATACCTTATATAATGAGAATGGTGTAATTTTGACAGATACTTTTTCTATATTAAATAGAGTACAAGAATATTATACAGAGTTGTATGCTCATAAGGGTACTGATGAAAATGAACGTCATAAAATATTATCTACTATTTCCAATGATGTCCCTGAATCTGATCAACATGAGTGTGATAGTAATGTAACTACAGCTGAAATAAAAACATCACTCTTCAGTATGAAAAGGAACAAGAGCCCTGGCAGAGATGGAATAACCACTGAATTTTACCGATGCTTTTATCACATTTTTTAGCCTTTGTTCTTAAAACTTATTAATGAAATAGAAAAAGAAGGAACACTAAGTAGAACTATGAAAAATGGCATGATTACTTTAATATATAAAAAGGGAGATAAGCAGGAAATTACAAATTGGTGCCCAATAACATTATTAAATATAGACTACAAAGTTTTTGCTAAGGTAATGGCTAATCGCTTGAAGCATGTCCTGCCTAAAATTATTAACCGAAACCAAACATGCTGTGTGCCGGGTAGAGACATTTCAGACAATGTAGCCAACATAAGAGACATAATTGAATATGCCAATTACACAGGCATAGAAGGTTACCTTCTTAAGATTGACCAACAAAAAGCATTTGATATGGTTGCCCATGAATATCTTTTTGAAATACTCAGCAGGTTTGGTTTTGGTGACCGGTTCCAAAAATGGATTAAAATAATGTATACAGAAATTTATAGTGCAGTAAAAAACAATGGACACCTGACTCAATTCTTTCCTATTAGTAGGAGTGTCAGACAAGGTTGCCCCATCTCTGCCATGCTTTATGTGATATCAGCTGAACCCTTAGCCAAACTAGTTCATGCATCTACTAACATAATTGGAATAGAAATTGGAGACAGCCACCACAAATCTCTTTTGTATCAGCATGCAGATGACACTACTATCACAGTAAGTGATTCTGCATCATTACATAATGCTCTTGAAATTATGGAACAGTACAGTAGATCAAGTGGTGGCATGATAAATTATACTAAATCTGAGGTAATGGCTTTGGGTTCAGCTTCTGTACCGAGTGAAATAAAAAACAAGATTAATGTTAAAGATGACTCTATAGAAATATTAGGGGTGTGTCTTGGGAGAAACAAGACATTTTGTAATGAAAGGAACTGGGCTAAAAAAGTGAAAAATATAAAAATGTTGTTAGGATTTTGGAAAAATAGAGATATTAATATAAAAGGACGTGCAGAAGTAATTAATTCTCTATTAATGTCAAAACTTTGGTACATGCTTAATGTTCAACCCATTCCTGAATGGGCTATCACTGAAATTACTAAAGCCTGCATCGATTTTCTGTGGAAAGGTGCACACCTTGTTAAGTATAAAACAATTATTGGTGAACGGAAAATGGGTGGTTTGAACATACCAGATATAAAACTCAAAATGATGTCTTTCAGACTTAAAATGTTAAGTTGGTACCTCGATGATGATTATGATGCTCTATGGACACATGTCTTTAATTTCTTTGCGAAGAAATGTATCAACAGCGAAAAACAATACAGTATTTTATTCATGAAACTGCCAAAGAGCATTCTAAAATGTGTGCCACAATATTATCAGGAAATCCTACTGTCATGGCATGAATTTACTAAACATGGCTATGTTGAAATAAATGACTGGTATAACATTGTAAATCAGCCCATTTTTCATAATCCGAAGATCTCTATCAACAACAAACCATTAACATCTGAACATTTAGAAAGAGCTGGGATAACAACATTAAAAGATATTATTTATGAATATGTTCCAGGTTTCCTGCCCAGTATGGCCATTTCTGAGCTCGTGGAAGAATATGTCGATGACATAGACACAATTGCCATTGAAAAATGTTATAATATTTTAATGCAAGTAATTCCGCATGAATGGCAATCAATCATAAATTCCGATAAATTAGACCATACAAAGAAACCATTAGAAATTATATCAGACAATCTCATTATAACAATAAGAAAATTAAAATCAAAAATCTTTTATAATCTTCTTCGGAAAAAGAATTATGAAGAGCCAACTTCCCAGCTTTTTTGGAGCAATATTTTCCAAGATTTTGAATTATCTCGAATATGGCAAGTTGTTCACATGCCCTTAAAATCACCTGAGCTAGTAGATTTAGATTTTAGAATTGCGCACAATAGTATATTTACTATGAAGAAACTTAAACGAATTGGTAAGGTTGACAGCGATCTATGTCCAATTTGTAAAAAGGAACAAGAAACATTATTACACCTCTTTTTAGAATGTGAAAAATTAAGCCAGTTTCACGAATTCTTGCATGGAATATCAGAAGTACTTTTTCAGGAAGCAACTCAATTTCAGCTACTGAATTTTGATTATGAACTGTTCTTAATGCTAGGAATGTGTACACAAATGACAAGAGTAAATGTTGAATTTGTGAATATTGTTTTTAGTATGGCGCGCTTATGTATTTATAAGAGAAGACAGGTTGCAATAATGCACAGCAGGATTATTCCATTACCTAGATATTTTCATAAAAAATTATGCGATTTTATAAAACAAATTGTGGAATACAGTAATTCAAAGGAGAAAATAAACGCTATTGGAAGGTTGGTTGACTACAATGAAATTGTGTCCTTTAATGATGGTATTTTAGTTTTTAACTTTTGAAATTATTGTTAGTTTCTTGCTTTTTAACATTTCATAGCAAAATGATGTTTTATTATATAAAAATCATTAGAAAGATAAATTACTATTATAGGCTACCATATAGTCACTTTCATTAAAGTACATAGTTAGAATTAGGAGAATAAAGCTATCACCTTGATACTTTACCTCAAGGAACGAGTTCGTCTTTTTAAATAGTATTTACTCTGGCACCTACGGGAGACCACCGTAACTTACCGACATCTTCCGAAATCAGATTAGGCCTAGATTACCAAGTACAAATATCGTCATAATCATCTTCCGACGAGGCGAGCTGGTAATCACGCTACCTCCTCTTTGGAAAGACCGGTTGTCGCAGCAACCACAACATCATAGTCTTACCGAAGATAGTAGTGAATAACAAATAGGAAGTATTAGAAACGGAAATCTTCATTGGCGAGCCTGCCAGGATCTGGAGTAAAACTAAAACGCAGTGAGTACATATAGCGTATGGCCCAAGCGAACGAGGGGAGACCAGCTACGCTATTACTGAACGATTTAGCCGACAGAATAAAAGTTTTTCTGGAGGCAGCCCAGCAGTCAGACACCACCAGGGTAATGCAGCACCGCGAGTATAGCGATAATTCCATCGTAAATATCGTCACCGAAATAAATTGCCTCAAGCAGCCACGTTTGACCAAAGTTACCATCAGTCTATACTATAGCTAAAACAGAATAGCAATGGCGACGCCAAAAGGCCCACCGACCCACCCACAACTACCCACTGGGGAACGACAACTACACCCTGAGACAGTGGCGGCCATGCAAACGATGGGCGAGGCTATGGCGGGGGCCATTGTTGAAAGTAGCAATCGTCGGGAGACAGAACGGGTGTATCGTGAAGAAATCAGGGACACGGTATCCCGCATCCAACCCTGTGATGGGGTAGTACCGGAGGAGGTAAGGACGTTTTTGGACGAGACAAAACGTGCCTGTGTCGCCAACGAGGGGCGACTGGCCGGAATACCTGCCTATGTGGTAGTCAGGGTGGCACGGGGACCGTTAGCCCGAGCCCTGGACGGTTTCTTGGCGGGCAAAGTATGGGAGGAGATAGTATACGACGACTTCCATGTCTACATTACAAAGAACTTCGTCTCCTCCAACGAGGACGAACGGTCAAATATGACCTTGAGGGCACCCGTCAGCGGAGAAATGAGACCATCATCTCCTTCAACAGAAGGTATCTAGAAGCCAGCCGACGAGCGTACCCTGAAAGCAACGCCGATAACCAGCGAACTATTCTCGGTATCTACCTCCGAGCGCTCGGCGACCAAGGGTTGAGTAAGAGGATAATCCGAAAGCGAACGACAACGTTGGGCTGGGCAATAGAGATCGCCGAGGAGGAAGAGACCTGTAATGATCTGTTACGAGCGATGAAGATCGATAGCGATCATAATCAAGAAGAAAGAATGGAGGTAGACATGTTAGAGTCGGCAGAGGAACGGGGAATATGGACGGTCGTCAAGACATTGGAAAGACAGACTGCTCGACAGAGCAGGATGATTGAGCAACTCTGTGGCTGGGTTAGAGACATACAGCTACAGCGACAGAAGTCGGTAACCGGGGTCGCCCAACCCACGAGGAAGACAGACCCGCGGGTAAAGCAACGCGCCCCACCCTCGCCCCGACCAGTGAGGACAGGGGGACGAGAGCAGTACATTACCTGCTATAATTGTGGCCGGGTCGGCCATTATAAAAGTGACTGCCGTCAGGCAATGCAACCAACCGCACGACGACCACAACCAAGACCACAACTGCGACCACAGCCCCGACCACAACCGCCACCCATAACCTGTTCCCAGTGCGGGAGAGAAGGGCACATGGCCCAGAATTGTTTTGGGATGTATAGGAGCCGGCAGATGACTTCCGCCGTAATAGTGAAATGTTTTGGGTGTGGCAAAGATGGCCACTATGTGAAAGACTGCCCTCAGCATGGATATCCGCTGCAGAATGGTCCTGCCGGAACCCAACATAAGGGTCCAAATGACCGCAGGGCTATCAAGCGTCCCCACACCGACGATATGGACATTGACTTAGTTGACCGACGACAGCAGGAAAAGAACATCACGCCACGTGACTGTTCCAGGAACGTTAGGAAAGATTTGAACAATCGTCTGAAGAAAAATGACGAATACGAAGACAGAGACGGTTTTATCTTGACTGGGGAGGGGACAGATGAGATGGGCCGCTACTCATACGGTGTCGGACACAATTCGCCCTCCCGCCGGAACAGCCACGCCGAAATAGTTAGTGGATGAAGGAGCCCAGGAAAGGACGACGGAGAGAGCCGTTGGTGAGATCACCGACCGAATGGTTCTTAATCCGTCTAAAAATGGATAAAGACGGTCCATCGGATCGGGGTAAGTACCTGCATGCCTTAGTGGATACTGGTGCTAGCACATCCTTGATTCGTAAGGATATATGGCGTAGCATTTTGAATGCTAGGCCATTGAAAAGAGCAAGAACGCTCTTAGCTGTAAATGGTTCCCCGATAGAGTTGTTGGGGGTAACACAAGTAAAATTCGAGAACACCCGACCCATCCCTAGTAGGATTGTGGCCAGAATGAGGCATGAATGTTTACTTGGAGCAGATGCTTTGCACCTGGGAACTGCAAAGATTGACTATCAGGCCAAAATTGTAGTATGGTTTGGCCAGGTATATCCCTTTGAATATCCGCATAGAGAACAGACAAATTATGTCTATGCAAGCTGTAAGGAAACGACCAGATATAAAGATATCGACAAAGTCATGGCGGACTTTGCAGATATTTTTGATACGGCTCGTCCAAACACTTTAGGATTGGTTCCCAAAGTCAAGTGTACGTTACCGACAGGGGATGCCCATCCTATTAGGCAGAAAGCGTACCGTCTACCGCTAGCCAAGCAATATATAGTCAAGAATCAAGTGGCTGAAATGCTGGCAGCGGGCGTCATAAGACCGTCATCGTCCCCATGGGCGTCACCCATTACGTTGGTTCCTAAGAAGGATGGGGGGACGAGATTTTGTATTGACTATAGGAAATTGAACTCCGTTTGTCGTAAGGATAGCTATCCTTTGCCGAATATATCGGACATTTTTTATTCTATGGGCGGCGTTACGATCTTTTCGACTATGGACTTGAAGTCTGGCTATTGGCAGATACCAATGGACAGCCAAGACATAGCGAAAACAGCGTTCGTTTGCAGTCAAGGTTTGTTTGAATTTCTTCGGATGCCGTGCGGTTTTGCGAACTTAGGTGCCGTATTTCAGAGGGCAATGAACGATATTTTCCGAGAATTCGTGGGAAAATGTCTGCATGTTTTTGTCGACGATATAGCCATATATTCAAGAAACCCGGCTGAACATGCACAGCATTTGCGTACAGTTATGTGTAGAATTCAAGAATATAATTTGCAAGTTAAAAAATCGAAATGCGATTTCGCCCAACCATCAGTTGATTTGTTAGGATATCGTGTTTCAGCACAGGGAGTGGCTCCTCAGGTCCAGAAGGTCAAGGTCATAAGAGAAATGTCACCGCCACGCGACGTGGGTGAGGTGAGAAGTTTCCTGGGCGCTACAGGGTATTACCGCTCTTGTGTACAAGGCTATGCCGAAATTGCTAAGCCTTTGATAGAATTGACTAAGAAATATAAACGTTTTGCGTGGGGTCAGGGAGAACAGCAAGCATTTAAGAAATTGCAAAACTTCCTGTGTAGTGAGACGGTTCTCACATATCCGAATTTGAATGCTCCGTATAGATTGTATACTGATGCGTCTAGCTACGCGATAGGTGCGATACTGGTACAGGTGGATGACAAGGGTATTGAGCGGGTGATTCAGTATGTCAGCTCTACTCTTAAAGACAGTCAGTAGAATTGGCCTGTGATAGAAAAGGAAGCTTATGCGGTGATATACGCGCTAAAGAAGCTTAGACCTTATCTATTTGGCGCGCAGTTTACCGTGTATACCGACCACAAACACCTAAAGAGTTTGTTTGTGGGCGAAGTTTAAAACACGAAGGTGCAGCGCTGGGCGGTACTGATTGCCGAGTACGGATGTAAGATTGAATACATCCAAGGCTCGAAGAATATTCGAGCGGACATGTTGTCCAGGTTACGTCGTCCAGTGGAAGTCGCGACGTTAGACACGGGCGACTTTGTAATACCAGACGTCGACGAGGGAGTGTTACCTCACGTCCCTCTGGAAGCATTCGACATAACATATGACGAATTGTGTGCCGAGCAGACCAAGGAATACCCGGAGTTGTTCAAAAACACCCCGGAGGAGTATATGGTCAAGAATGGCATTTTGTATTCTTTAGTTATGCCTTCAGCGTTGGACGCTGAGTACCCCAGAATTGTCTTACCTACCCTGTTCCGTGAGAAAGTGCTCCGGATGGCTCATGAACGAGCTGGTCACCAAGGTCCGCAGAAGACCATCGGTATGGTGAGGGATTCTTTTGTATGGACGTCTTTAAGAAAAGACGTAATTCGTATGCTTGAAACATGTACGAAGTGCCAGGTCAACCGACCTGTCACTACCCGACCCAGGTATAGTGAAATGCCCATGGCCAATTATCCGAGTCAGATAATTGGAATGGATTTGATCGGTCCATTATTAGAATCGAATAAGGGTAACGTGTATATCATAACGGTGATCGATCACTGCTCTGCTTGGGCAGAAGCATATCCGATTGCAGCGAAGACATCTCAAAGTGTGGAAGAAAAGTTCTTCAACGAGTATGTCGCGCGTTATGGCATCCCTGAGATTGTAATAACCGACCAGGGTAGGGAATTTTGTTCCAATTCTCTGGAGGAGCGGTTTAAAGAACATGGTATCGACCATAGATGGTCTAGCCCATACCATCCGCAGACCAATGGACGTACTGAAAGATTCAACCGCACCCTTAAAGAGTTGATCCAGGAAGGGGTGAACAATGCCTCGAGGGCGTGGGAGGACGAGTTGGGTGCGGCTTTGACAGCGTACCGCAGTACTCGTCATTCAACGACCGGGTATACGCCATTTTACTTGACGTATGGGCGATGGGCGAGATTGCCGAAAGCTGTTCCCATCGATGCGTCGCAGGACCTTGGTGAGAGACTGACGTATCTCAACAATGCCTTGCTGCGTGCTCGTGAAGGGACAGCTAGATCTCGGGAGGTTCACAGGGAACAAGTTAATAAGCGTGCGAACGCTGGTGAGTTTAAAGTGGGGGATTCGGTGGTCGTAAAAGCTGAAGAGAGGATGAAGTTGACCTCTCGCAGTGACCCCGAATATGAGATCTTTAAGATCAACGGACCCGTGGCGCATGTCCGCCATCAGAGGTCTGGTAAGGTGCGTGTACTTAATATATGTAAGTTGCGCGTAGTCGACTCAGAAATGTGCTGGGACGCGGTACGACCACATCCCATTCGTAACCCTACCAAGGGGACGAAGGCTAGCCATCACCCCAGGGCGATGTTGCCCGAGCCAGAACCTATGGTCACCGACGCTGATACGACACCCCAGGCTCGTAAGAAGCGGCCAGCTTCGGATATGGAGCCAGAGGTGCGTACAGGGGGTAAGAGGGTTGACCGGAAAAAGGTTCAACCCAGTACGAGTCGCAATCGAAACCATGAGTCATGGAGTGATATCATCGACACTCCTAGGCCTATGATGACTGACGCTCCGGAGGCGGTACCAGAGCCTGCCTCTGAACCAATGGAGACGCTTCCATCGCATCCTTATATGCTGCGCAAGCGCAAACATATACCGGATGACGATTTTGACAGCAAGCAACTCCGGTTAGACTTGAAGCGAAAGCAAGGGTATAGGCGGGAGGACGAATCTGGTAACAAGCGACTCCGGATTGGCGTGATAGACTCCGCCTCTTACGATGACGTGCTATACGCCGATTTCGTCAGTCGTATAAATGCCGTTATTCAGCGGCACAACCGCCAATAGTGTGTATTGTATCGCTATACTTTAACATCGCAAATAGCCAGTACGTAAAATATCATAGCGATTAAGACTAAATTTGTTCGCAAGATACTAAAATGTATTCGTTTAAATTGTGTATAATGGCGTTGTGGTTTAGCATGGTATCAAGTATATGCAAGGACTCGAGTATACACCGCCTACCGAACGGCGTCATGATAACTAAGCCGGAGACTGTGTCAGTAATACGGGCCGAATGGACAGTGATAGTATCCATCGACCATCCTTACCTACCCGCGGAATTCATGGGACGGTTGGCCCAAATGGCCAGTCTCGCCGTTAGCATGGGTACCAAAACATCGTTTTTGAGCGGGAACGATATATACGGATTACAGCATCGAATACGGGGGGTAAGAAAGTTGGCAAGCCAAACACAGCAGACCATGAGTAGTCGAAGTGGCGCTAGGCAGAAGCGAGGGTTATTTAACTTTGTGGGCGACATCGCATCATCGCTGTTCGGTACCGCTACATCTGGGGATATAGACGCCATACGAGATGTGGTAAGGAGGGCGATGACGAGGATGAACAAAGTGGTGCATTTTACCAACCAGTTGACGTCGCACGTCAATTTAGCTTTCCGCGATATTGGTATGAACATGGACCGTATTAACGAGTTAGGCGACAACTTGGCCACTGCAACGGGCAACCTGAGCCGAGCGCTCAGGCAGCAGGGGATTCGATTGTTGGAACTCTATGCGTTGGTACGGTTAGGACATGTTATAGACTCGGCTGAACATGTGGTCTATGACTACCAGAAGGCAGCCGAACAGTTCCAAAGGCAAACGGCATCCTTGGAGTTGGGTCGTCTAACGGAAGAACTTTTTGGTCCCGATGATCTGACGTCCGTGGCAAAACAGGTTGGTGCGGAATACATGCTGGTGAAACCGTATCAGTGGTATTACAGAAATGTAGTGGTATATCCATTATGGCGGGACGAGTTGAAGCTCCATTATGTGGCGACACTACCGTTAATTGACGGAGGACGGTATATCGAATATGGACTACACTCATGGCCTGAACCACTGGCCAAGACAGGTTATTACATGCAAGTGATGCTGGCCCGTACCAGCATTGGTCTAGATACCAAGACTGGGTGGTACTTTACCACGTCGGAATGTCGTGGTGCTGACCCTAGGGTGTGCCAGGGACAACTACGGGTCGACAAGACCCACGTGCCCTGTATTGTGAGTGTATTGACAAATGCGACTGATAGCAACTGTAATATTCAACTAACGATGTCGAACGTAACCACTAGTAAATTATTTGCCAATGAGAAAATCGGAGTAGTGTTGCAAATGTTCGGCGAGACGGTGGAAATCCATTGCGACGGACGACTGATGGACCGATGTATGGTGAGTAATGGTGTGTATGCATTGATGTCTGGAGAATGCGGGCATAGTGGGAGGGGCTGGCGATTCGAGCCTGTAGCGTCTTATAGTCGGACGTACACTCGGATAGCCCTAGCCATTGAAATGTCCCACTTGGATGTGTCCGGCGTTCTAAATCAATCCATGATAGTTGACCATTTAAAGCCACAACCGTGGAACCATTTACAAAAGTCTAAGTACGTGCCGCTAGCACCGTTATCCATGATCGACCCAGTGATGGTCGATGGCATTGGGGTACATTCTTTCGTATCATATTCAACGGGTTCCTTCGTAGTTGTGTTAGTAATTGTGCTTATATTATATACATGTGGCGTGTTATCACGCATGTGGAATGCGCTTAAATGCAAGCCACGTGCGGCCCATAAATGCAAGCCACGTGCGGCCCATAGTAGTGAACCGCATATCATTGCACCAACTATTCAGACCCAGCAGCCCCGGAGACCTGCAGCTCTACCGGAGCCGCTGCGGATGGCAGCCGGGTTGTCGCCTAAAGCTGACGCCAGGACTGAGATCGACCCGACGGCTGCCGAACAGTAATTGGTGAATATTAAATGTTGTAGCACGAACATTAGTATGGTGCCATGTTGGTACTGTATCATTTAATAGGAAAAATTCACATGATCTGTAATGATATTTGCACTGTAGGATTATGGACTGACATTTATGGTGACGTCGTCACGATCAGATGACGTCATTAAAATAATTGATTGTGGTGTATTATATTATTGTATTGCTTGATTGATCGTATTGTTTTCTATGTTAAGTTACGCGTGGATCGAGGTTATCGACCACGGTTTAATGATGCTATTAATGTGTTTCTGGGGGCAGTCTTTTGCTACCCGGACATGTATGTTTGTATAATTATCAACCATACACTAACGAATACTACTAATGTATTTCCAAGCATTCCGCTACTCGGACAAGTATTGGTGTATAGTATATTGACCTGTAATGTTAAGCTGTTGATGATTGGACGACTATCGGGTGGTATCCGTTCAGGCTGCTGGTATAGGTTTGGGTTATTGATAGTCCACACCGAGTTAGTTGACACTCTCTTAAGGCCTTAAGAGAGATGGTCAATTAACTTTGGTTAAGGGGCGTATGTAGATATCGGATTGTCTTCTGGGGTGTCATGACCCCGGGGACATCTTATATTTGCAGTCTAAGACCTCAGTGGATTACTATATTTGAATACCAGGCGAGCTAAGGAACGGATAACACATTGGGCAGGGATGTAATAGCGCGATCTAGTGTGTGCATCAAGTCGATGCAAAACTGACACGAAAATGTAGCTGAAACAATAAGTGAAATTGGAATAGAATAGACTAAGACTTAGGGCAGTGAGCTGATGGAGTCTGTCGGTGGTTGAAAGATGAAAGTTATTGCTGCAGTCGCGGCATAACCTTTTATAGTATTCAGCAGAAGTTACGACCAATAGTTTTCTAAATATTCAAGCGAGAGCGTCGGTAGGGTGCTACGGACAGAGTGTACATAGCACAGACTGAATGACTCATAGAATGACGTAGTAACGTGGCGACGACCGACTTACCATAGGACCGTGATAATGTGACCGAGTTTCAATATTTCTATAGAGGCGACCCACGACACCAGATACGACACCAGATGTTGGTGAATCAGATGGGCCACATGGTCACTACGTCATGGCACCCTTGTAAAATGCAGGCGCAAGCCTAATAAGCAAGGGGCCGGACGAGGACGTGGTAGCGTCTGGCGCCAAGAAGATTAGAAAACCAGACGAAAAGTTGACAGAAGACGTCCATCAGAATAAGATATTGAGAAAAGATTAACAACGATTGTCGAAACAATATCCATCACTGTCAAGTTTGGGGGAGGTTATCGGATAGAATTCCACACTCATGAATCGACTAAACCGCCTTAACTTGTTCGGTGTTCCTTTCCTAAGAGAGAGAGTCGGAGTTTGATTAGTCAGGATGACGTCACAATCAATGAGCATCGAATCAAACTCTGGAAAGAAGAACCCAAACGAACATGGTAAAGAGCTCCAGAGAAGTATAAAAAGTGGACTTTAACTTTAATCGGGAGTCCGGTCCGCCTCCACCTCGTACAACTTCTTGCTGAATGTATTTTCAGTAGACAAGAGATAAGTTTGGATGAGTATAGCAATTGGGAAAAAGTGAAGTGTCTGACTAGTCGCGAAACGTAGCATTATTCAAAATATAGGAACCAGTAATCGTATTTATAATTAACTGTATAGAATACTGAATCAACGAGTAAGTTTGTTTTTACAAATTCTATTGTGACATTATAAGTCACTTTCATTAAAGTACATAGTTAGAATTAGGAGAATAAAGCTATCACCTTGATACTTTACCTCAAGGCACGAGTTCGTGTTTTTAAATAGTATTTACTCTGGCACCTACGGGAGACCACCGTAACTTACCGACATCTTCCGAAATCAGATTAGGCCCAGATTACCAAGTACAAATATCGTCATAATCATCTTCCGACGAGGCGAGCTGGTAATCACGCTACCTCCTCTTTGGAAAGACCGGTTGTCGCAGCAACCACAACATCATAGTCTTTCCGAAGATAGTAGTGAATAACAAATAGGAAGTATTAGAAACGGAAATCTTCAATATGTATCAAATATGTTATGAAATCGACTATTATGTGTTGGTATTACACCGCTATTTGAGATGGGCGCATAAGTCTCTAACGATTATTATATATCCTATCAGCAGATAGATAATTAGTTTAAACTTTATCGGGTCCCATGATGTAATGGCTAGCACTTTGGACTTTGAATCCAGTGATCCGAGTTCGAGTCTCGGTGAGACCTAAGATTATCAAATAAAATATCATATCAGCACAAGTAGAATGTAATTGGAAAGTTTTGTAATACTTTATCCACTATTTTATGCGCTGAAGTCTAGTTCTATTTTGTCCAATGGTCGAGGCAATGCTATCTAAACAGTGAAAAGTTAGTGACATTAGAATGAAGTCTGCCATGTGTAACACGTCAGTAGGAATGAAAATATTTAACCTATCTGGCAACCACGATTTGAAGTAGTCATTCTGTAGTACTGTTTATATAGAAATTTTTTTGTGTTTTGGGTAATGCACTGGACTCTGAAACCACAGAACCCGGTTCAAATCCTGTTAGAACCTTTGTGTAATATCATGGAATCCCAAGCAAAATTTAACACAAACATATCTTGAAGGATTGTCATCGAACCACTGTAACTCTGATAATGTCAATAATATTAGACATATTTCATAAATGAACACTATGCCCATTGAGACAAATACATTATTAATAGAAATTCAGTTATCAATTAGCATTAGCGGTACCGCATCTGACATGTGATTGCTGAGATTTCCATTAGAATATTTTATGGTTCTATGGTGTAATGGTTAGCACTCTGGACTGTGGGATTCAGTCTTTGGTTGTCATACTGTGTAGACGTGTTTACTCAGTGCTCATATCCAAGCCCAGAATTTCAGTTGTATAATCTAAGTGTTATACAGTGTTAGTGCGTTAGTGATTGGTTTTTATATAGCTTCTTTAATAACTTTTGGATATCAATCTGTTCTGCTCTCCCTGGCCAAGATGGCTACGGGAGGGGTAGTAAACCCTCCTAATGAGGGTAGAGTGAGTAACAACTCACGGAATTATAAGATAGAGGCAACTGTTGAGATAATTGTTAATGACAATTTACGTGTAAAGCCAGATGTAATATTAAAAAATGTTTGTGAACTTTGTGGTGTTGATTCTAGCTATGCTATTGTGAAGAAGAGAATGGATGCTTATGAGATAACAATGTGTGATAAGGATAAAGCGTTTCAACTGTCGGATGGATTAACTATTGAAGGTGAGCATTTCGACTGTAAGATGCTAATTAATGAAAACATTGTGGTTTCTTTTATGTATCTGCCAGCTTATATCACTGATGATGAGATTAGGGAGAAGCTTGAAAATTATGGTGTTATACTCAAATCTGCTATTACAAGAAAGTGCTATAAGAATACTGATATTGCAGATGGCACACGCTTCGTAACATGTAAATTTCCTAGCGAAATAAAATCATTGCCGTACAGTGTAAAATTTAATACAGTTGATGGCCAGCAATATTTCCGTGTTATTCACAACGAACAAGTAAAGGTTTGCTCAAACTGTCTCTCTCCTAATCATTTAATCCGTGAGTGTCCAAGTTTTGCCTGCTGGAAGTGTAAATTACCTGGACACCGTGCTAGATTTTGCACTCAGCTATGCGAGATGTGTGGAAGATTTGCACGGGAATGTAGTTGTAAAACTGATTATAATCCTTTGAACTTAAACAAGTTATCTGATTATGAGATTGGTCCCAGCAGAAAAACTATTAACTCTGATAGACGCGAACTAAAGCGAAAATTGAGACCAGGTAATAATGAATTAGATGAACATGATTTTCCTACTCTGAGTCCACCCAGGCGAGATAACAAAATTGCCAGAGAGGAAAGGAATGCAGGGATTGTAAATGAGGAGGAAGGGTATCTGGAGTCGGTGATTGATATGTGTGATAATAATGATGTTAATGTTTCAACTTCGGACACACAAGCTAAAGTTAATGATGATGAGGGGCATCTGGAGTCGGTGATTGATATGTGGGATAATAATGATGTTAATGTTTCAACTTCAGACACACAAGTTAAAGTTAATGATGATGATTGTGCTGATCATTCCATTGTTAACAAATGAATTGAGGCGGATGGTGATGGGATGGACTGGTTTGAACCCACTGATGAGTATATACACCCTTCAGGCGTTGTTAAAGCTAACCCAAGCCAGCCACTACTTGACATGGATCATTTTAACAATAGTGTAATTACAAATGGTGAAGTGGTTGAAGCTTCCGATTCCCAAACCACAGACCTAGGTTCGATTCTAAGCAATACCATAAACGAACAAAACAATAAAAGTAATTTAGTGGATAGTGAAAACATAGATGCAAATAACTCATGTGATAATAGCTGTTCAGAAATAGGCGAGTCGTCTACAAACAATGATAACAAGCAGGTTGACAACAACAGTTCAGGAAGCAGTGACATGAACACTACTCAAATTGACACTGAAAAACACAAGCCATTGAGTCTAGATGGAAAATTCAGATTCAAGTATACCAAGCCACCAATCCTAAAGAAAAATAGAAACAAACAAAGTCCCGTGCCTGATAAAACATAATGTATTGTACACTGATCCGGCTGTCTTTTCCTCTTTTTGTTATTGTAGCTATGATTAGAATTGCCTCATATAATGTAAATGGAATGAGAAATGTAAGCCATTTTGAAAGGCTTGTGTGTTTAATGAATGACAATCACTATGACATCATGCTCATTCAAGAAACTTTTTGGAATAATGAATGGACTGAATTATTAAAGCGAAAGTTCATTGGTGAAATATATTACAGCAATGCCTCGAATGACAGAAGAGGTGTGGCTGCACTAATTAAGAATAATCTTAAAGATGCTGTTTCTTTTGTTGACAAAGATGATGATGGTCGTTTTATGCACATCAAATGTAATATTAATGATAAGCTATTAAATATTTTTAACATTTATGCCCCTAATATTGCAAGTGAAAGTTATAATTTTTTTAACTATGTTAATAACAAAATTGGTTTAATAGAACATATTATTATTGCTGGTGACTTTAATGTTACATTGTCTGCTATAGATAAATACCCTACAATGAATTACATACCAGATAGGTCACGTGCATTTTTAAAGCAGTGTATGGCAAACAAAAGGCTTGAAGATATTTGGAGGTGGCGCTATCCCATGCGCAAGCAATATTCCCGAAGAGGCTTAGCAGATGGTATGTTAACACGAAGTCGGATTGATTACTTTCTGCTAAACACCTCTCTTAAGCCTTTTGTTACATACATTGGTTATTCTCAAACAAGTAAAAGTGACAACTCTATTGTTAATTTACTTCTGGATTTTAATTGTCAGGAAAAAGACCCAGGTTCATGGGTTTTGAATAACTCTGTTCTAATAGATGAGGACTATCAAAATGGAATTGCAAATTTAATAGAAGAACAGAGAAATTCTGATTTATATTCTACATCCTTTTTGATATGGTGTGACAATTTAAAATATGCAATAAAGTCCTACTCACAGAGATATTGTCGACAGAAAAGTTATCAAAAAACGTGAAAAGATGACAAAGGTACAATTTCAGCTTGAAAAAGAGCTAAGTAAAAATTATGTCAATGCAGAATATATTGCCCAATTAGAGTATGATTTAAAGACCATCGAGGTAAATGTATGCAGGGGAGATATATTGCGTTCTAAGGCTCAGTGGTCCTTGGAAGGCGAAAGATCCACCCATTTCTTTCTAGGATTAGAGAGGCATCGGCAAATAGGTAATACGATTAATACCTTATATAATGAGAATGGTGAAATTTTGACAGACACTTTCTATATTAAATAGAGTACAAGAATATTATACAGAGTTGTATGCTCATAAGGGTACTGATGAAAATGAACGTCATAAAATATTATCTACTATTTCCAATGATGTCCCTGAATCAGATCAACATGAGTGTGATAGTAATGTAAGTACAGCTGAAATAAAAACATCACTCTTCAGTATGAAAAGGAACAAGAGCCCTGGCAGAGATGGGATAACCACTGAATTTTACCGATGCTTTTATCACATTTTTTAGCCTTTGTTCTTAAAACTTATTAATGAAATAGAAAAAGAAGGAACACTAAGTAGAACTATGAAAAATGGCATGATTAGTTTAATATATAAAAAGGGAGATAAGCAGGAAATTACAAATTGGCGCCCAATAACATTATTAAATGTCGACTACAAAGTTTTTGCTAAGGTAATGGCTAATCGCTTGAAGCATGTCCTGCCTAAAATTATTAACCAAAACCAAACATGCTGTGTGCCGGGTAGAGACATTTCAGACAATGTAGCCAGCATAAGAGACATAATTGAATATGCCAATTACACAGGCATAGAAGGTTACCTTCTTAAGATTGACCAACAAAAAGCATTTGATATGGTTGCCCATGAATATCTTTTGGAAATAGTCAGCAGGTTTGGTTTTGGTGACCGTTTCCAAAAATGGATTAAAATAATGTATACAGAAATTTATAGTGCAGTGAAAAACAATGGACACCTGACTCAATTTTTTCCTATTCATAGGAGTGTCAGAAAAGGTTGCCCCATCTCTGCAATGCTTTATGTGATATCAGCTGAACCCTTAGCCAGAGTAGTTCATGCATCTTCTAACATAATTGGAATAGAAATTGGAGACAGCCACCACAAATCTCTTTTGTATCAGCATGCAGATGACACTACTATCACAGTAAGTGATTCTGCATCATTGCATAATGCTCTTGAAATTATGGAACAGTACAGTAGATCAAGTGGTGGCATGATAAATTATAATAAATCTGAGGTAATGGCTTTGGGTTCAGCTTCTGTACCGAATGAAATAAAAAACAAGATTAATGTTAAAGATGACTCTATAGAAATATTAGGGGTGTGTCTTGGGAGAAACAAGACATTTTGTAATGAAAGGAACTGGGCTAAAAAAGTGAAAAATATAAAAATGTTGTTAGGATTTTGGAAAAATAGAGATATTAACATAAAAGGACGTGCTGAAGTAATTAATTCTCTATTAATGTCAAAACTTTGGTACATGCTTAATGTTCAACCCATTCCTGAATGGGCTATCACTGAAATTACTAAAGCCTGCATCGATTTTCTGT
This sequence comes from Chaetoderma sp. LZ-2023a, assembly GCA_034401795.1. Lineage (NCBI taxonomy): Eukaryota > Metazoa > Mollusca > Caudofoveata > Chaetodermatida > Chaetodermatidae > Chaetoderma > Chaetoderma sp. LZ-2023a. Next base: position 58,385,681 of record CM067374.1, on the reverse strand, counting down.
GGAAAGGTGCACACCTTGTTAAGTATAAAACAATTATTGGTGAACGGAAACTGGGTGGTTTGAACATAGCAGATATAAAACTCAAAATGATGTCGTTCAGACTTAAAATGTTAAGTCGGTACCTCGATGATGATTATGATGCTATGGACACATGTTTTTAATTTCTTTGCGAAGAAATGTATCAAAAGCGAAAAACAATACAGTATTGTATTCATGAAGCTGCCAAAGAGCATTCTAAAATGTGTGCCACAATATTATCAGGAAATCCTACTGTCATGGCATGAATTTACTAAACATGGCTATGTTGAAATAAATGACTGGTATAACATTGTAAATCAGCCCATTTTTCATAATCCGAAGATCTCTATCAACAACAAACCATTAACATCTGAACATTTAGAGAGAGCTGGGATACCAACATTAAAAGATATTATTTATGAATATGTTCCAGGTTTCCTGCCTAGTATGGCCATTTCTGAGCTCGTGGAAGAATATGTCGATGACATAGACACAATTGCCATTGAAAAATGTTACAATATTTTAATGCAAGTAATTCCGCATGAATGGCAATCAATCATAAATTCCGATAAATTAGACCATACAAAGAAACCATTAGAAATTATATCAGACAATCTCATTATAACAATAAGAAAATTAAAATCGAAAATCTTCTATAATCTTCTTCGGAAAAAGAATTATGAAGAGCCAACTTCCCAGCTTTTTTGGAGCAATATTTTCCCAGATTTTGAATTCTCTCGCATATGGCAAGTTGTGCACATGCCCTTAAAATCACCTGAGCTAGTAGATTTAGATTTTAGAATTACGCACAATAGTATATTTACTATGAAGAAACTTAAACGCATTGGTAAAGTTGATAGCGATCAATGTCCAATTTGTAAAAATGAACAAGAAACATTATTACACCTCTTTTTAGAATGTGAAAAATTAACCCAGTTTCACGAATTCTTGCATGGAATATTAGAAGTACTTTTTCAGGGGGCAACTCAATTTCAGCTACTGAATTTTGATTATGAACTGTTCTTAACGCTAGGAATGTGTACACAAATGACAAGAGTAAATGTTGAATTTGTGAATATTGTTTTTAGTATGGCACGCTTATGTATTTATAAGAGAAGACAGGTTGCAATAATGCACAACAGGATTATTCCATTACCTAGATATTTTCATAAAAAATTATGCGATTTTATAAAACAAATTGTGGAATACTGTAATTTAAAGGAGAATATCAATGCTATTAGAAGGTTGGTTGACTACAATGAAATTGTGTCTTTTAATGATGGTATTTTAGTTTTTAACTTTTGAAATTATTGTTACTTTCTTGCTTTTTAACATTTCATAGCAAAATGATGTTTTAATATAATAATCATTAGAAAGATAAATTACTTTTATAGGCTACCCTGGTTTTAATTGCTGAGATATTTTATTGTGATCTTCATTATTTTGTACGTAAATTTTAATTTTTAATTTATATTGTTATTTTTAATAAATGGCAATGATGCAGGAAAGTTATTATGCCGGATCAATCATAATTGTTATGCACACAGTTAATAAGAATATTTTGCTATGTGTTGGGGGTGGGGGGGGGGGTTGGGTGGGGGTGGTTGTGGGGGGGGGGGGGGTTTGCATATGATATTTTATTTTTATAGATGAAAGTATGAGCGATTCTAGGTGTGGTGAAACGACTGGCTATTTGCTGCATGCCTGATTAAGAGTGATGTGCTTGATACCTGCCAGTATATATGTTTATCTGACTGACTGACTAGGCATATTTAATGATCTGAATGACACTTTGTCTGTTTGATCGATGGTTTTTGCATGAGAGGGATTTAAACTGTGTGACTGCTTCACGTTTTAACTATGATTGCTTGAGGTATTGCGTGACTGGTTGGCTGATTGTTTGAGTAATTTTATAAATGTCAGTGCTTGATGACTAATTTTGAACGTGGTCAGTAAGGGTGAATGGAATTAAGACTAATTTCTCGAATGCTACATGGTGTAAAAGGATTATGAACATAAGTTCATGAAATAATATTTTGACGAATGTTTTGACAAGTGAATGAATGATTTATGAAAGGCTTATTTTGAGCATGAATGCCCTAGGATGTCCTCCTGCCAAAATTTTCGCCTTCTAGGAGGATGTCCAGTGACGGGCATTAGGATAAGTGAAACATATATAGGTAAAGCATCCCTCTCCTTATTTTCGAGAGTAGAGGTGTACTGCTTTGAAACAATTGTGAGTGTGATGGAAACATCTGATAGAGTTTTATGTTAATAACTTTCCAATGAGCCAAGAAAATTAAGCAAAAAAAAAAGAAGGAAAAAAAGCACTCTGGACTCTGAATCCAGCGATCCGAGTTCAAATCTCGGTAGAACCTTAAAGCAGTAGCATGAATTTCAAAGTAAACAGCAACGTTAGGAGTTTCAAGCTTCTCAACCAGCGGCAACAACTCACCAGAGAATATGGTATACGCTACAACTCTCAATGCCAAGGGAAGACTTGACAAGCAACACATGAGACCCAGTTCCCGAACAGCACCAACTCTGTACAACGATTTAAACATTTTTTGGAAGAAGATAGTGAAGAACTGCTACAGGCTGAGTTGCCTACACAGCAGAAGAGGACTATTTAACTATGTAATGCGTTAAACTCGATGCCTTGGACGCACAGTCATATGTATCAAATATGTTATGAAATTGACTATTATGTGTTGGTATTACACCGCTATTTGAGATGGGTGCATAAGTCTCAAACGATTATTATATATCCTTTCAGCAGATAGATAATTAGTTAAAACTTTATCGGGTCCCATGGTGTAATAGCTAGCACTCTGGACTTTTGGGTTTTTTCGAGTTTTGGATTTCACTGTGATCAGTTGTGTTTTCTCAGAGCTCTCTAATGTCCTGTATTTTCGGAAATATAGTATGAAGTTTTTTGTGAATTTATGTTTGTGTTACAACTGTAAATAAGTTCTTGTTTGTGTACATTAATTGTCTGCCCTCGTCCTAGCCAGTGTGGCTCAGGGTAGGGATCGTAGGACTTGCCCAGCTGGGCTTTTAAATGATAGAAGATACGCTATGGAATGTACTGTGGAAGTAAATGTAGTAGACAATAGAAATGTGCGTGCAAGTGAACTAATTGATTCTTTGGAAGACCTATGTGGAAAGGAGAGCATTTATGCTTGTGTTAAGAAAGGTGGCAATGGATATGAAGTAACTGTTTCTAATAAGGACACTGCGATGATGATCAATGATGGGATTACCATAAGAGGTGAGCACTACTCATGTATGATGATTATTAATGACTCTGTTGTTGTATCATTTATGGACATGCCAGCTTAGTTAGAAGATGACATTATTATTAAGAAATTAACAGATCTGGGAGTAGAAATAAAATCTGACTTGATCCGTAGAGTGTACCATGGTACTAATATAGCAGATGGGACTCGGTATGTTAAATGTCAGTTTCCTGAAAATTTGAAAGCTCTCCCATATAGCATGCAGTTTCAAACAACCGAGGGCCTTAGATACTTTCGTGTCATCCACAATAACCAGGTGAAAGTCTGCTGGAAATGTCTGTCTGACAACCACTTAATTAGAGACTGTCCTAATTTTGTGTGCTACCGTTGTAATGGCCGTGGCCATACAAAGAGGAACTGTCGTGCCATTCTGTGTGATGAATGGGGAATGTTTCAATGCATGTGCAGGGATTATGATGACTTGCCTGTTGCTGCATGTGGAGGTAGGGTCGTGAATGCTGAAGATGATGAACATTCACAAAATGAGATTGATACCTGTAATGAAGATGGTGACCGTGACGTCGATTTGGAGATTGGAGCAGCTGGAGTGATAATTGATGTGACTGATGTAATTGATGTGATGGTTCATGAGGGGAATGAGTGCGTGTTAAGTGAGAATGATAGTAATGACATGTTTGATAAAATCTCAAGCAGTGCAGGTGATAACGAAGTGGTAACGAAGCCTGTACGCTTGGGTAAAAAACTAACTGATGCGAAGCCTAAGCCACTGCGTGTGTCTACTGATGATCTGGCATCAAAAAACGAGTTACTAATGCATGCCAAGAACCTATCAAAAAGCGACAACAATAGCATCAGGAAGATATTCATCAGGAGAGACATGACCAGATTAGAACAAGAAGAGTTCCAGAAGCTGAAGGCAGAAAGAGACCGCAAAGCACAGGAATCGGAGCAAAAAAAGGAGAACGTCAGGTGGATCATCACACAGGACGGACGGATAGTTCGCTCATGCAGATCCACAGAGACCAAGTAGAAGAGATTAAGGGTACAGATGTAAATAAGTTCAATAATTTTGTAAAAACGTTCAACAGCATTAACTACACAGGCCTGATATGCATTTCAATTAATGCAGACTCTCTAATGAACAAGCGTAATGAACTTCATGTTCTTATACAAGAACAGAATCCTGACATAATTACAATTACTGAGTTGCTACCAAAAATACGAAAGATCCAGTTTCCATATCAGAATTAAACTTAGATGGCTATGATATCTTTAGCAACATAAATTTAGCTTCCATAGGCGTTTGTATTTATACAAAACAAGCTTTCAACTTCAGAGAGTTCACTTTCGAGTCCGTATCAGCACAGGAATCCATATGGATAGAAGCACAACTCAGGAATAATGACAGCATATTAATCAGTTGTATATACAGATCGCCCAACAGCACAATTACGAATGACAGTAATATTAGAGATATGATGAAACTAGCATACGAATCGCATCACAGTCACATTTTAGTGGCTGGGGACTTCAACCACCCAGAAAAAATCGGAATGACTGCACATCGCCATCAGATATTACACATCCTGCAAGCCGTTTCCTCGACTCAGTGAGAGACTGTTTTCTCCACCAGCATGTGCTCTGCCCAACGCACTATAGAGGCAACCAACACCCAAACATACTTGATTTAGTATTGACTAATGAAGAAAATATGATAGGTGAACTGCAATACCTACCCCCACTAGGCAAGAGCCACCATATTGGCCTGCTGTACACATTGAATTGCTATATGCCAGTAAGCCCAAGTATAACACCGAAATTATCATACGACAGAGGCAATTATGACAAGATGAGAAGTGCATTGAATGGAATATACTGGGATGCCGAGCTAAATGGAAAGAACATTGAAGATTCATGGACACTAATTAAGACGAAAATTCTCGACTCGGTTAACGACTGCATTCCCAGTAAGAAAATCATCAACTCTCCTAGACGCAAACAGAGAAGTGCTTGGATGAGCACCAGTATCCAAGAGAAAGTAAAAAGTAAGCACCAAGCATTCGACCGGTTTAGAAAGACACGTGATGAAACTCACTATAATGAATATGCAAAGTACAGAAACCAGCTAAAATGGGAAGTAAGGAAAGCAAAGCGGAATTTTGAAAGAGACATCGCTAGGAAGTCCAAAATTAATCCTAAAGCATTCTTCAGATACATAAATTCCAAGTTAAAAACATCATCAGGTATCGCAGATTTGAAACGTGAAGATGGTACAATCACCAGAACGGATGCAGAAAAGGAAGAAGAACTCAACATCTACTTTGCCAGTGTATTTACACGTGAAGACCTAACCACAATACCCCAGCTCAACAGTAGAGATCCCAGCAGTACATTAAGCAATTTCATCATCAAGGAAGAGGATATCAAGAAAAGGTTGGATAGCCTGCTAGTGTCAAAGTCACAAGGACCCGATGGGCTTCATCCAAGAGTCCTGAAGGAAATGAGCCATTGTATTGCCCGGCCACTAGCGATACTGTTCAACAGATCTTTACGCGATAGAACTCTCCCTCAGGAATGGAAAAATGGTCAAGTAACCCCTATTTTCAAGAAAGGGAGTAAATCATCAGCCAGCAATTACAGACCTGTAAGCCTGACTTCAGTTGTATGTAAAGTCATGGAGCGGTTCATTAGAGATAAGCTCATGAATCATATGTCAAACTCTATTTCTGACTGTCAGCATGGCTTCCTAAGTGGACGATCCTGTATCACACAATTGTTAGAAACCTTAGATTATTGTACTGACATCGTAGATCAAGGAGGAGCAGTCGACGTAATATACCTTGACTTCGCCAAAGCGTTTGATACCGTCCCACACCAGAGATTGCTTAGCAAATTAAAGAGCTACGGTGTCAGTGGAGATGCCTTGGGCTGGATTCAAGACTTTTTGAGTAACAGAAGGCAGAAAGTTGTCGTTAATGGCTCTAGCTCAAATTGGGCTCCAGTCCTCAGTGGAATCCCACAAGGCAGTGTGCTGGGACCGGCATTATTCGTCTGCTACATTAATGACATGCCCGAAGTAGTAAGCAGTATGATAAAGCTCTTTGCAGATGCTACTAAGCTCTACTCAAGGATAGCTTCAGAAGAGAACCATCAGCAGCTACAGACAGATCTCAACAATCTAAAAGACTGGGCAAATACTTGGCAACTACGCTGTAACGCATCCAAGTGCAAAACCATGCACTTGGGTAGATGCAATAAGAAACAGCCTTACAGCATGAATGAAAATGGTCAAAGCATAACACTTGGCGAAACAACTTGTGAAAAAGATCTGGGCGTTTTTGTTGACAATGGACTAAAGTTTAACAGCCATGCAGAGACAGCAGTAAACAAAGCCAACAAAATCGTTGGGATAATTAGAAGGTCGTTCGACTTCCTAGATCCAGTCACATTCGTACTGCTCTTCAAAAGCCTTGTACGACCCCACCTAGAATATGGAAACGTGGTATGGTCTCAACTGTACAAAAAAGATGTGCTGTTACTTGAAAACGTCCAGCGACGAGCGACAAAGATGATCCCAGGGCTAAGTGATTTACCATATGAAGATAGACTCAGAACACTCAAACTACCAAGTCTAGTATATAGGCGGCTTCGCGGAGACCTTATCGAGGCTTTCAAATACACGCATAATATGTACGACGTCAATCGGGAGCATCTACTGCCATCAGATGTAGGTGATCGCACAAGAGGTAACAGTTACAAGCTCACCAAACAACGCTTCTGCAGTGATACCAGAAAGAGGTTCTTTAGCATACGAGTGAACAAGCATTGGAATAGCCTACCTGATCACATAGTGACAGCTCCAACACTCACCGCCTTTAAAGGAAGGATTGATAAGCACTACCGAGAGAACCTCTACACAATTCAGTTCCCGATCTCATCCATCCGCACCCAATCAGTTAAACAGGTTAATGAAACCCAGGTTCAAGAAGAAAGTGAAAATCTGTTACAGGCTTATTAGCCTAACCAGCAGAAGAGGATATATATGTATGTATGTATGTATGTATGTATGTATGTATGTATGTATGAGTACACGTCAAATGAAGATGTTATTGACAATGCTGCTAATAATAAAGACAGAAAGAAGAAGAGAAAACGAAAGAAACACACAATTGTAAAGCCTGCAAAGCGTCTAGTTGAGGAGCTTAACAAAGGTGAGCAATGTTTACAAACTATAGAAGTTTGTCAATCAAATAACAATGAAGCTGTGAGTGAACTGATTGGTAAGCAGGTGAGGGATATTGATATTACTACCGGCGGCGGCGGTACACTTGTGAACACTAATTATGTTGTCGGCGTGGCTCAAGTGGTAACTGCGCGAATTTTGGATCCACAGGTCGAAGGTTCGCTTCCCAATCCGGGTGAAAATAAAACTAATGTTTCTGGTCAGATTTGTAAGTCTACGTCGGAAAATAAATTAGATGTGGATGATATGTTTTCAGAAGATATCACCTCGGTGCCTAAAGACATCAGTTCAGTTCCACCAAGTGACAAAGTTTTTAGGCAATTTGTTGCCCCATTTAATAAGGGCAAAGGTCGTGGAAAACCTCTGGACACATAGGCTTAATTATGGATATCACATTTGTTATATTTTCCTTTTTATTAATCATGTTAAAGATAGCATCTTTAAACACTAATGGTTAGAGAAATTATGACAAAGGTGATAAAATATTCGGCTTTTACAGGTTTGGAATTATGATGTTATTTTATTGCAAGAAACATTTTGGGATGATAATTTGGCTTTGTATTTTACTGGGAAATGGGATGGTGACATTTATTGGAGTAATTTTGATAATAATAGAAGGGGAGTTGCAATACTTGTTAAAAATGATATCAAGCACAAATTTAAATTTGTTACTAAAGATACTGAGGGAAGGTTTGTTCATATTAATTATGAAACTGGTGATGAAATTGTAAATATCTTTAACATTTATTCACCCAATGAAACAAGAGAAAGAAGCCAATTTTTTAATTTTGTTAATAATAAAATTGCTGAATTCGAAAATATAATTCTGGGTGGTGATTTTAACTTGGCTTTGACAGCTTTAGATAGAAGACCACAAGCTAACTTTGTACGGGACTGTTCACATGACATGCTCTATGAGCTTGTGACTAAACACCAGTTAGCTGATGTTTGGCGTGACAGATATCCATTGAGAACTGTCTTTTCAAGAAGTGCTATTGTCCTAGGTGAATGTTCCCAAAGCCGCCTAGACTATTTTTTAATCAGCAAACAATTATCTGCTAATGTAATTTATACTGGCTATAAATACACAACTCTGAGTGACCATGCTTGGGTAGAACTATCAATAGACTTTAATAAAGCTGAGCGTGGGCCAGGGTTGTGGATTTTCAATGGTACTTTGCTCACTTATCAACTTTATAAAGACGCTATCATTGATTTAATTGAACAGAAGAAAAACTGCCCATTGTATATAGAAGATTTTTTTACATGGTATGACAACCTAAAATCTTATATTAAGCAAATGTCACAAAACTTTGCAAGGAAAAAAGTCAACAGACAAACATAAAAAAATGCGAGATTTACAAATTTTGCTTGAAAGAGAATTTGGCAGGAAAAAGGTTAATGTTGAACAAATTACAGATTTGGAAAATGAATTACATGCCTTGGAAACTGTGATTTGCAATGGCGCTATCCTCAGATCCAAATCCCAATGGGCTTTGGAAGGGGAGGGAAGCACTAAATTCTTTTTAACCCTTGAAAGGCAGCGCCAAGAAAATAATGTCATTAAGTGTTTATTTGATAAGGGTAATAACACTGTAACGGATCCGTATCTTATAATGCAAAGAATACATGAATTTTACTCTGATTTGTATAAATACTCAGACAAAAATCATGATGCCCTGAACAATATATTAAATAACCTCAGTAAGGTGTCGGAGAATGAAAAGAAAATGTGTGATGATAGTATTAAAACAGATGAAATTAAGACAGCACTTTTTGCTATGAAAACTGGTAAAAGTCCAGGAAAAGATGGTCTTACTGCTGAATTTTATCGGACATTTTATGATATATTTCAACCATTACTTTTTAACCAAATAGAGCAAAATAATATCATGCCTAGAAGCATGCGACGCGGTGTTATTTCACTTTTTTTTTATAAAAACAAAGGGGATAAAAGGGACATTGCAAATTTTCGTCCAATTAGTCTATTAAATGTTGATTACAAAATTTTTGACAAAAATTATGGCAAACAGGTTAAAGCATGTCCTTCCTTTTATTATTAATCCTAATCAGACATGTTGTGTTCCAGGGAGGGATATTTCTGATAATGTTTTATAATATTCGGGATGTAATTGATTATGTCGAGTACACACAGTCGCAAGGGTTTTTAATTAAATTTGATCAAAGAAAAGCTTTTGACTTGGTGTCCCACAAGTATCTTTTTGAAACTTTAAGGAGATTTGGCTTTGGGGATAAATTTGTCAATTGGATTTCTATACTTTATACTGATATTTCTAGCTGTGTGAAATCCAATGGGCATTTAACTTCATATTTTCCTGTTCAAAGATCTGTTCGACAGGGATGTCCAGTTTCTGCCATGTTGTATGTCATTTGTGTCGAACCATTGGCACGTTTATTTCTAACAGATTCTTCTATTCAGCCTATATTGATCGGTAATGTAAACAGTTCATTAATTTATCAACATGCTGATGATACCACTGTTACAATTAGAAATGAGTCATCTGTGTTTCATTCATTAGAATTATTTAATGTACATAGCAAAGCATCAGGTGGTGAAATTAATTATAACAAGACTCAAATCATGGCATTAGGTACATCTGTGGTATCACAGCAGATTGCAAGAAAATTAACAGTCCACGATGACCATATAGAAATATTAGGTGTTTGCGTTGGAAAAAATAAATTAATATGTGAACAGAAAAATTGGGATAATAAGTGTCTTGGCATTCGAAGAATTTAAAATTTTTGGAAAATGAGAAACATTAACATACAGGGGAGGGCAATTGTCATTCAATCCTTATTACTGTCCAAATTATGGTACATGTTAAATGTACAGCCAATCCCTGATACAGTTTTAAACTCCATCCAAGAAGCCTGCATTGCATTCCTATGGAAAGGCTCACATTTGGTTAAATATAATACGATCATTGGTCATAAATTAGAAGGGGGCCTAAATATTCCTGACATAAAGTTAAAAATGAAGGCATTCAGAATGAAAATGTTAAATCGTCTTTTTAATAATGAGCGTCAAATGACATGGATGTATGTTTTTAAATTCTTCTTGAATGAATATAAAGGACTAAACATTGGAACATCAGTACTGTTTATGAAACTCACAGCCCATGATGTTTCATTTATGCCACCTGTATATAGTCAAATGATTATGGCCTGGTATGCAATTAGAAATTGCTCGGATGTTATGTGTAATTGAGCATGGTAAACCTGAGCATGAAGACACTTCTTTCTGTATTAAAACTGATAACCGTACAATTGCATTTGGAGGTTTAAAATCAAAAATATTTTATGATTTGTTCCGGCAAAGTCAATTTGAAATACCAACATCTGCTGCATTCTGGGACAAATATTTTACAGAAATTGAACAAATTAATATGTGGCCCTTAGTCTATTTACCACTGAAGCCGCCTGAATTAATCGATCTTGATTTTAGAATTACTCGCAATTGTATTTTTACCATGGTGAAACTACTACGGATTGGAAAAACAGATAACAATGTCTGTCCTGTGTGCAAGTCCCAACCAGAGACAATGTTCCACCTGTTTTTAGACTGTAGTGAACTGTCTGAATTGACATCAGTTTTAATGGATATGCTTGAAACTTTATTTCAAAATTTATCACAACAGCAATTGAATGAAATTAACCGTAATCTAGCAAGATTGGTCGGCGTTGACAAATCTGTTAAAAGTGTGAATATCCTCTTTGTTAATCTACTTCTTAGCATTTATCGGTATTGTGTTTATATACGCAGACAAATTGCTATGAAATACGACAAGATCATACCCATGTTGGCATATTTTAAGAAGAAATGTAGGGTAATCATACTTCAAATTTATACTTACAATAGGGAACATGAACGAGAGGATAAAAACATGAAACTGCTGATGAATAATACATTATTGAAAGTAGGGAATGATAATACATTACATATTACGTTTTAATATCTAATCAATTTGTTACACATTGATGTTTTAACCTCATATATGGTTTTATTTTATTTCATCTGTGTTTAATTATGCGTATCTTAACAGCAATCAGTTGTGTGTGAATTATAATGGCGAGTTACTCAAGGGAGGTAACCCTTTAACCACCGTTTAAATCTGTTTGTGCTCACCTAGTCATACAATTCTATGTTAGCAAACGTTATATTAAATTTAAAATTGTGATACACACTCTTTTAGGAGCTAATTTTAATCTTTTAAAAATGCTCTAATGTTTCTAGTGTTTCTTCTTTTCATTCGCTGATCATACCGCCAGTCCTGTAAATGACTATCGGCATGATCATAAGCGTTAAGTGCGTGGATCCATGGTTTATTAGAGTGCGCCGTGCGGCCTGGAACCTCCGTCTTCAGCACTCGAGGTTTCTGTCAGGGTTACCTCACCCTTACCTCCTTTAGTCGCCTCTTACGACACGCAGAGGATACGGAAGGTGTATTCTAAGCCCCACCTACAGGGCCAGCACACACTGATAATCATTATGACAGTAGGGCCATATATAGCCATCTTGGGCGCATTCGTAAACATTATCTATCGAGCAGCCGCGTGTATTGGTACTATAGCCTACCATGACCCACATGCACTGATGGGGTGGGGGCGTTTCTGACATACCATCGCGGTAGTATTTTGCCTTCTAATGTGCATAGAATCAATACTATATTTCTAAAAATCCATAGTAAAATAGTATTTGATGTTAGAATTGTCAATTCGGTCAACTTCACCAGGAGAGCTGACGTAAAATTGCAATTTGCATGGCTTTGAGTAGCGTCCACGGCGGCAGTGTAATGGTGTTTACTAACAAAACAGTGAGCAGCTGGTCGTACCCTTGACAGCCAGTCATCTGTACACGCGTGAAAATGACATCATAAGGGAATTCCTTAAAACCACCTTTTGTTGTACAGCGAAATATAGTTATTGTGTGGAAGACAAGATAGTAATAAAGAGAGACGTTTAAATGTATGCCTGATGTTGTAAACTCTATTATTATATTACAGATGTTTATATCAGCTGTCACCTTATATATTGTAATGTCTTGTTTTATGTGTAGGGGGAATCATCGATTCATAGGCTCTGCCTTTGATGGGCTGCCCGAATGTGATGTATATATCCTATATATTAAGCATGAAATAAATAATTTTGACTCTTGAATCTATAACTACTATATAAGCCCTATGTGATTTAGTGACTTGCGAAAACTGGTTGCTTAAACATCTTTAGCCATCTGTCCACAGGCCTTTGAATTTTCGTCCATCCATATCACGACCACATATCCCCCCCCCCCCACCTCCCTACTACATGTATATATACTTACTATATATAATATACACATATACATAGTGTATATTATATAGTAGGTATATATACGTTGGGGGATATGTGGTAATGATATGGATGGACGAAAATGCATAGGCCTGTGATCTGTCATGTCTGTATTTTAACGTTAAATAGCACACACCTTATTCATATTACCTACCTGTTTACATTAGCACAAGCTGTGCAGTTTGTCGTGTTGAAACAATTATTTTACATGATAAGGTGGCATTTCACAGACGAATCACACATGCTTCCCTCCTCACGACAGGCAGGAGTAACGTATTCGTGTTTTTACAGCACCCCTTTACGTATCGCATTGAATGATGTAGTCACGCGCTGTATCGCTCTGCGTCCAACGCACCACCGTCGTATAAAACGCCCACCGCGCCATGATGTCGTATTTTCTGTCATTTCATGTTTGGCCATGTCTATATGTTCGTAGATTTCATGCCAATAACATATTCTATTCTATTGTATTCTATTCTGTCAATAGGGGAGTCGTTCACCCACGGCAAAACTTTACAATATCGAATGGGCATGCGCGGCGTTTGGGGGCACCATATGGGAGTCGTTCTACCACGGGGGTGGTGGGGGTGGGTGGGTGGTAATATTACATAGTACACCGGTACTGGGCCAGTACTGGGCCGATACGCAGTTGCCGATAACGTCATAGTTGGAAATGCGCGATTTAGTTCGCCGACGCTACCGGCACTTGGCCGATACACAGCTCAGCTAGCTGATGCTGCAGAAACTGGCCAATACTGGGCCGATACGCGGTTGCCGATACCCTTAGTTAGCCGACGCTGCCGACGCTATGCCGGTACTGGCCCAATACGGCGTGTTATCTGGGTAGTATACGCTACAACTCTCAATGCCAAGGGAAGACTTGACAAGTACTACGACAGCAACACATGAGATCCAGTTCCCGAACAGCACCAACTCTGTACAACACGTTTACAATTTTTGTGAAGAAGATAGTGAAGAACTGCTACAGGCTGCGTAGCTTACACAGCAGAAGAGGACTATTTAACTATGTAATGTGTTAAACTCGATGCTTTGGACGCACAGTCAAATGTATCAAATATGTTACGAAATTGACTATTATGTGTCGGTATTACACCTCTATTTGAGATGGGTGCGTATGTCTATAAAGATTATTATTTATCCTATCAGCAGATAGATAATTAGTTGTTGTTTATTTGGTCCCATGGTGTAATGGCTAGCACTGTGGACTTTGAATCCAGTGATCCGAGTTTGAGTCTCGATGGGACCTAAGATTATTAAATAAAATATCATATCAGCATAAGTAGAATGTAGTAGCAATGTTTTGTAATACTTTATCCGCTATTTTTTTGCGCTGAAGTCTAGTTCTATTTTATCCAATGTGCGAGGCAATGCTATCTAAACAGTGAAAAGTTAGTCACATTAGAATGAAGTCTGCCATATGCAACACGTCCGTACCCAGCGGGCAAAGTATGTTGATTCCACGTTGAAACACCATCAGACTCGGACGTTGAAGTGATGTTGAAAACATATTGTATTTGAAAATTGAATCAACGTCACATTGTCTATGTTGATTAAACGTTGCTTTCTGATGTTGATTAAACGTTGCTTTCTGATGTTGTTTCAACATTGGATTCTAATGTTGTTTCGACGTTGGATTCTGATGTTGTTTCAACGTTGGATTCTATTGTTGTTTCAACGTTGCTTTCTGATGTTGTTTCAACGTTGGTCTCTGATGTTGTTTCAACGTTGGTCTCTGATCTTGTTTCAACTTTGGTCTCTGATGTTGTTTCAACATTGGATTCTGATGTTGTTTCAACGTTGGTCTCTGATGTTGTTTCAACATTGGTCTCTGATTTTGTTTCAATGTTGGATTCTGATGTTGTTTCAACGATGGATTCTGATGTTGTTTCAATGTTGGATTATGATGTTGTTTCAACGTTGGATTCTGATGTTGTTTCAACGTTGGATTCTGATGTTCTTTCAACGTTGGATTCTGATGTTGTTTCAACGTTGGATTCTGATGTTGTTTCGACGCTGGATTCTGATTTTGTTTCAACGTTGGATTCTGATGTTGAATAGACATTGAAAACTGGTTGAGTTTGAAAATTGAATCAATGTTGAACCAGGAACGTTGTTTCAACGTCAGAATGCAACGTACACCACTCAAAATATTCTTGAAATAAGAGGCCCCAGGGTCCAAGGGTCTGTGGCGCTCACCTGGACCATTAGCATTTACACCATTTGCATTTAAATATACATGATGGATGATTTTCAGAAAATCCAAGATGGCTACCAAAACATTGACCAATCAAGACTTGAAGCATACCGTCATCGGATCGTTCCACATAAGTTTTGTTAAAATCGGGCTCTTGATTGAAGTTTTTAAATGATTCCGGAAAACTTTCTGAAAATCAGATATTGTTGCCGAAACATTGACCTATCAAAATTCTGAATATAATTTCTAGAGGCTACGACAACGACAAGAGGATTCTTCCAACCAAATGTGGTTGAAATTGCCCAAGCGGTTAATGAGAAATAGCATTTTATGTGAATTCCCGTTTTTTTCGGAAACTCCAAGATGGCCACCATCAGTATCAAGCAGTCAAAATTCTGTATACCAGTTCTAAAGCGCACGAGGCCAGGGTTCTTTCAGCTGAGTTTGGTTGAAATCGGCCAAGCGGTTAATGAGGAGTGGTCTTTTAACTGATTTTATACAATATTCAGAAAATCCAAAATGGCCACCGGAAAATAGACCAATCAAAATTTCTCTATGCAAGGTCTGAGGCCTACCGCCCTACATGTAGGCTTGTTCCAGTCTGGTTGAAATCGTCCAAGTAGTTAATGAGGAGTAAACGATTTTCAGCCATTTTTCGAAAAATTCAAGATGGCCACCGAGCAAATTGACCAATAAAAAATTATGTATACAGGCTCTGAAGCATACCACTTTAGGATCCTTCCAGGCGAGTTTGCTTAAACTCGTTCAAGCGGTTAATGAGGAGTAGCATTTTAACTGATTTCTCACCATTTTCAGAAAATCCTAGATGGCCGCTGGAAAAATTGGCCAATCAGAATTCTTAGACCTACTAGCCTCGTATCCTTCAGGACAAGTCTGGTTGAAATTGCCCAAGCAGTTACTGAGTAGTAGCATTTTAAATAATTTCCTGCCATTTTTTAAGCACAAGTTGATGGACGGGTGGACAGATGGACAGCGGAGAGTCGCCATGACATAAGCATACTTAGCCAAATTGCAAGGTGAGCTAAAAATTGAACAATCAAAATTCTGTATACATGTTCTGAAGCCTACCTCCATAGGGTCCTTCCAGCCAAGTTAGGTTGAAATCCGCAAAGCGGTTAATAGGAAGTAGCGTTTCAAAGCAAACGTTGATGGATGGGCGCCATGGCATAAGCTTCGGGCCATGTGAGCTAATAATTGTTAACTAATTATAAACATGTTCAACTCATCTTCTTTGTCTCATCGAACGTCTGTTTCCAAATCCGACAGAGGAGCAATTTAATTTGCATCAGTTTAGTTATTGGGACATAAGGAAATACACCTCACATGATATACATCCACACTAGATAAACTTATACATCCGCTCTAGTCGCCTACTGGTAAGTAGTTGGAGTTAAATAGCTTTGAGGAAGTCGACTATTCAGGATTCTGTCATTTAGAAGGACACATGTCTGAGACAAAGAAATTGACCTCCATATCTAAATACTGAAGACTGGGTCTTGAAAGATAAATGACAGTTAACAGGTCATTTGAATGAGCCCATAAAGCTGGGTAAAAATCTTTGTTCACAATCTACAAAAATCTGATCATTAAGGTCAAACACTTTCAAACGCCTTAATTACCAATATATTAGTTACCTGATGGTTGTGGGAGCCAAGTAGCAGGATCATTTTATTGATCTCCCTATACGAGCTTATGTCGAGGCTAGCTGAAATACCTACATAATAATATGTAAATCAATTCATCATTGCACACCTGAATTTATTTAACTTGTAATCCATGTTGACATATACTACTATACAGTTTTCATAAAGATTGAAGCTTCATCGTATCAAATACGATCTGCGCATTAAAGAGAGCAATTCAATTAATACTGTCACTCAAACTGTACTACACGCGTCACATATTGCCATCAAACACGTGCACGCTGGCTAAAGTCAAACAGAATTTACTGAACCTGCTATAGTTTAACATGTGACAAATTAACAAGAAAGCAGTGTAAATCATGAGACATATGGATACTATTTATTCATAATATAAAAGCATATAAACGATAATTAAAATATATATATGGATATATAATAATCTGGTTTCCAACTTAGTAAGAAATATATACAAAGGATTCACGACAGATGCACAGGAAACCCGTTGAATATGTTAGGCTTAATTTTACTGGAACATGTTGCTGCCAGAAGCAGCAACAGCTCCCAGGTAAAGTAGTTTCAAAATATTCAACAATATAGTACTTAACACGTTGACTGCCAACTACGAATTGTAATACCGCTCCAATTTGCCATTCCATATACGCATGTGCACAACCTTTATTTTTTGTTTTTATTGATCTCTTGGTAATAATAAGTTAATTTCTACTCAGTTGATCATGAATACCCGTGGCACGAGATTACTCGTATCTGGCAGGAGTGAATGTAAATTCATATCCATTTGCCAGCTACGATTTATCTCGTATACGAGTTAACTCGTAGCTGGCAGTGGTTGTGTGATTGCCAAGCACATATGCCAGGTACGAGTTATCTCGTAGCACTATTATTAGTAGTACGTGACGTCAATATCACGTCGTATTGCATCATCGCTTTTTATAGTTTGTTTCTCATATAACACGTGTTTCTATGTGTTACCACGCTTAGTTAGTTGTAATTTAGTCCAAAATGTCGCGTTTGAAAGCGGACCAGGTAGCAGAAATGCTAATGGATACGGAAAGTGAGAACAATGATAGTCTAGTTATGGAGTTAGCTAATGATTCTTCAGAAACACCAACAGATGACAGTGATTTAGATGTAGATTATCAGGCAGACACGGAGGTTGATGAAAGTAATAGTCAAAGTAGTGATACCCAATATAGTGATAGTGGTGACCCAACAGTTTCTTCTGACTCTCATCATTCAAGTGACAATGACTTACCATCACTGCCATGTGGAAGACCTAGCGCACGTGGGGTGCGTACCAGATGAGGACGCTGTCGTGGAGTTAGAGCAAGGGGTGGTTCAAGTAATTCTGCTACACCAGTTCGTATACCCCTTACCCCAGGCAGTGGTAGAGACCATGGTAGAGCTGTGCCAACAGCTTCGCATGGAACTTTGAGAGGTCCGAGGCTTGGTGTTGCCCGGCATAACTGGTCGAATGTTGCGCAAAATCCACCAGCTTTCACTTTCAATGAAAATCCTGGTCTTAAATTGCAAGTTACTGATGCGTACCCTGGCAGTTATTTTGACATGCTCGTGACTGATGAATTGATAGATATGATGGTCACAGAAACAAATCAGTATGCTGCAGCAGAAATCAACAAACAACGTCCATTGCGTAAAGAATCCCGCCTGAAGGCTTGGAAGGATACAGATGGTACAGAAATGAAAACGTTCCTTGGTCTGTTGCTTCACATGGGGACGGTAAATCTTCACACCTTGGAACACTACTGGAGCACCAATGTGATGTATAAAACCTCTTTGTTTAGTGGTGTTATGGGCCGTAACCGCTTCCAATTACTTTTGCGCTTCTGACATTTCACAGACAATACTCAGCATCATGTTGATCGCCTGTACAAGGTCCTGCCAGTACTGGAACATTTCAATAATATAATGACCAACACGTACTACCCAGGAAAAGATCTGTGCATCGATGAGCCGATGGTACTTTGGCGTGGTAGGCTTTTGTTTCGGCAGTATATAAAGAACAAACGCCACAAGTACGGTATCAAACTGTTTGAACTATGTGAATCTAGATGTGTCGTGCTAAAGGTTCGCATATATTCTGGAGAAAGTCTTGCAGATGATATTGGCGTAGAACAGGTTGGTGCTGTGGTACTTACATTACTAGATGCTTACCTGGACAAAGGCCACGCGGTGTACACTGACAACTATTACAATTCCCTGGGTCTTGTGAAAGAACTGACCGTCAGATCAACCTACGTATGTGGAACACTCCGTGCCGATCAGAAAGCGAATCCCAAAGACGTGGTTCATAAAAAATTGAAGAGGGGTGAATGTGAATAATGGAGGCAGTCAGATCCGGTAGTAGCTTGTAAGTGGAAGGACAAACGTGATGTACTGACAATAAGTAACATGCACAAAGTTGAGATGGTGGATGTCCCAAATCGGAATAACAAAGTTACAAGCAAACCAAATAGTGTGCGAGACTACAATAACGGTATGTCAGGGATAAACAGATCTGATCAGATGTTGTCATATTACTCAGCTCTGCGCAAGACCATAAGATGGTACAAAAAGATTGCCCTGCACATTATCGAGATGTCTCTCCTGAATGCTCACATTATGTACAATGACAACATCAGGGAGCGGATGAGATTCCTAAAATTTCGTGACCATGTAATAAATCATCTGTTGGGTGACGCTGTGTTGAATCTCCAAGGCCAAGGACAATGTGTAGCCGCAGTTGCCACAGTGGAGTCGTTTCACTATCTTGTCTATTTGTCACCGACCGAAAAAAAAGACAGACCTACTAAACCATGTCGGATCTGTACAAAAACAGGGAAACGCCGAGAATCGCGCTACATTTGTGAGGTCTGTCCCGGGAAGCCTGCTCTTTGTGTTGACCAATGTTAAAAAAAATACCATCTGCTTGAGGAAACAGACATCTAAAACTGAATTTCTAACATTATATGTTTTGATTGAACTATTATTTGATATATTGTTTTTGGATATATGTGAGTTTGTTTTCCCAGAAATCATTGAAAACAGCTTTAAATTTTTATGTGTGATGACAAACATTATTGATCAGCAAACGAATTTTGATCGAGCATGATAAAGGTGTGCTTTTTTCCATGAAACATTAATGTTTTATGCTGTAATCAGGTAGAGTGTTAGACTTAGTTTATTTGAGTTGATTTGAAGTGTTTGTGTGTGAGATATCACATTCGGAAAGAATTTCGGAAACGCCGACATGTGTTATTCAAAATAATGATGCAATATAAATATAAAATTATGTTTTTGTTAATTTTGCATAGATTGATATTGTCCCATTTGCCAGTACATTGTTAATTTCATTGCCATGTATGCCATAATATTTCATTTACAATAGGTGACCATTGCTTTTCTACGAGTATACTCATAGTGGCAGAATCTGGTACACCTACAATTACGAGTACACACGTAGTTGGCAGTCAACGTGGTAAATCATTAAGAAATTGTTGTTCTTAGTTTGCAACTGTTAATGGACGCAAAGCAGGTCAATCCATAAATGCGGTTGCAATGATGATCGAAGCTCGCCTAATGGATGAATCCAATCTGTTGCTCAAGTATATGATATCATAATGAATTGCATCACATATAGGCCGATGTTACACTCAGAATACGTAAAGAATGAGGTAGATAAGTCCGCCATGTACTTAAATATACGTCATGTGTACAAATTGTGTGTTTTTACTACTTAATAACCATTCTGTTCAATATTTTGAATAGACAGCAAAAGCCAGTCAAATTAGTTTCAAACTATTCAACATCTTAGCTGTATAGTTTTCTGGAAATTGAGATTCAGTGAGCTCATGGTTCGATCGATCCCAACACGTGCAACTCGTCGGGTGGTTGGGGGAGCTTAACTAGAAATGGGCGGGGCATAGCTGAAAGTGGATTCATCTATTAGCAAAATTCTACTTTACTATGATTTACGATGGCTGATAAGTGACATTTATATATATTTTTAACATTGAATTATTTTTTTATAATTATCACTCGAGTAGAACAATTTCTTGCTAGGTTCGCTTCAGCATTTACTGAAACATCAATGACATCTATGTCAGAGTCTGAAGATTCTATATAAGCTAAATCACAGTCTGTGTTTACATCAAAACTAAGACATTCATGTGACGAAAAACCTGCCTCAGAGTCATGATTTCCACTGTCCTCAACATGTTCCAGGTTATTATTGATCGGTTCATCCTCTTCATCATCTCTGCCACTACTACTAGATCCGGCTAGAAGCCTAGCTCACTTCTACATGCCACTTTCTCCATCGCTTATGGTATACCATAATGCATATGGCTGAGAATAAGACACACACAAGAAAACACAATTAAGGGAGCTGCACATACACACATACTTTGAATTATGATCGACCGGTATCGTTGAGACGATTGACAGATTTAGCCATTCCAAAAATAGAGCATGGTGAACAAAACCAATCAGAGATTGTGGATCCTCCTCCTCCCGTGTTGTCATGTATTGTAAAAGCTTTTCGGATTTTTTGGCTCTCAGATTTTCTAGATGTTTCTGGATCACGCCTAAAGTTGTGGAATCCTAGAGAATTATAACACCCTTTCTTATGCTAAAATTATCTTTTCCGTGACTTTCCCTAACCCGACAGATAAAATGGCATGACCTAGAGCATGGCAAATACGTCACTTCCTGGCAATGCTTTCGCCTTTTGGGTCTCAAATATTAAAGTTTATGAAATGTCAAATACAATGTATTAGATTTTTTGTTGAATATTTTCAAACTAATCAGTCTGATGCAGCAACAGTTTCCAGTCAAATTAATTTCACTACTATTCAACAGCTTACCTGTATATGATTGTTTTGATATTGAGATACAGAGGCATCAAGATACCAAGGTTTAACTTTCCAGACTTATTCATGACATGAGAAAAAGTTTTGACTTTCCCTGCCTTGATTTTTAAATCTCAGATTCCATAACATTCATGAGCAGTACGAACCTTGTCCAAGGTATCCATAGATCCAAAGTTTGATCCGATCCAGATTCCTTTATGCGAATCACGTCCAATGTCAGGAAATCCTCTTTTACGACAAGTTCGTTATGTTACAATTTGAATCAAATCGGATCAGTAGGTTTTTTTTAGATACAGCTCCAGACACACCGAGGCGAGAGAGCTGGATGCAATTTATACCTTCTTCGACACGCCCCCTTAAGCAGTTAAGGAGTAAAGCTAATTAGATTGTATACCCATGTTGATAGATTCTACGTCAAAGACATTCGTGTGTAATAATAAGGGTTAATAGCTCTACATAGGAAATCTTTGCCAGTTCACCGCACACAATTGGTTAAATATGCAAAAATTGGCCCATATTCGCTAGAAATCAAGTCATGCTGACCTTACTAAGTACTGCTGATATGTGGCGTACTGTTAGCCTACAATGCATTCATACACCAAGCTCAGTTACTGACTATAAACAGGAGGTCCAAGGACCTTGACTGTCAGCTACGCTTTAAGTTCCCCAACTCGGAGATAATGTAGGTACATAAGATATGTATATAAGGCTATCAGATATGGTGGCGTTAGTAGTGTACTTTCTAGCAATTTAGGTCACCGCATTTACAAGCGTCGCCTGTTGGCATCATTGTTATAAATTACCTGTTTTTACAGCTGGATGAATTATTTCTACATATATTATTGTCTTACCTTGAAATAAAGGTGAATTAGTTGCGATCAAAATTGATAGCCAGAACGTCGATTCAAATTTCGTTCCAGAGCAGCAGCAGCAGCAGCACGATGAAGAGAATGGATTGCTGGGATAGCTAAACATTGCACGTGATCATTTTAGCGCGGAAACGTACTTGCGGGAACGACACACGTTGTTATAACGTCGAATCGATGTCATACCTGAACGTTTGCGCATATTGTTGCATTTTTAATTATTGTAGCCAATTAACATATATATCTTGTCACACTAAGAATATACACATCACGTTTTAAAAAGGTGGTCACGTAAATTGAATGCGTGTTGCATTTACGACCATTATTCAACGTTGAATACACGTATAACTGTGACGTCGGTATAACGAATTCGACGTTGAAAATATGTTGCATTCTGGTTGTTTGACGTCGCGACGTAATTTTAACTAATTTCAATGTTGAAACAACGTCACGTGCCCATTGGGTAGAAATGAAAATATTTAACCTATCTGGCAACCACGATTTCAAGTAGTCATTCTGTAGTACTGTTTATATTGAAAAAATTTGGTCTTTTGGGTAATGCACTGGACTCTGAAACCACAGATCCCGGTTCAAATCCCGTTAGAACCTTTATGTAATATCATGGAATCCCAAGCAAAATTTAACATAAACATAACTTGAAGGATTGTCATCGAACCACTGTAACTCTGATAATGTCAATAATATTAGACATATTTCATAAATGAACACTATGCCTATTGAGACAAATACATTATTAATATAAATTCAGTCATCGATTAGCATTAGCGTTACTGCATCTGTCATGTGATTATTGATATTTCCATGAGATGATTTTATGGTTCTATGGCGTAATGGTTAGCACTTGAGACTTTGAATCCAGCAGTCCGAGTTCAAATCCCAGTAGAAACTTAATAGTAGTGTCGGTAGTAAATGATGCCACCTCCTTCAACTGGATTTCCATTTAGACAAATGAGCACCCACCGCCCTCAACTGGATTTCCATTTAGACAAATGAGGCCCCACCGCCCTCTCAATCCCTGGTGCATAGGTTGCGATGGCCACCACGATCGCCGAACGGCTGCCAGGGAGGTAGGATCATCCCGACACTACTACTACCAGGGGCTGAACGCCCATTTAGAGACAGGCACCCACAGGGATATACACCCAACCCCCACCAGCACCACACATAGTCGGGTCTGAACGCCCATTTAGAGACAGGCATCCACAGGGATATACACCACCTACAGGTACTGATCGCCACACATAATAGGGCCTGAACGCCCATTTAGAGACAGACATCCACAGGGTCATACACCACCCACGGTACTGATCGCCACACATAATAGGGTCTGAACACCCATTTAGAGACAGGCATCCACAGGGCTATACACCACCCACAGGTACTGATTGCCACACATAATAGGGTCTGAACGGCCATTTAGAGACCAGCATCCACAGGGATATACACCACCCACAGGTACTGATCGCCAGCACCACACATAATAGGGTCTGAACGCCCAGACAGCCACCCATAGGGATATACAGCACTCACAGGTACTGATCGCCACACATAATAGGGTTTGAACGCCCATTTAGAGACAGGCATCCACAGGGATATACACTATGAGTACAGTTGCATAGCTTCATACCATTGCAAAGCAATTCGGCCTTAGAGGCTACTCTAAGGCCAAGAAAGCCGACCTGCTCTAGATGATCGGACAGGTCCGTGCCGAGGAGGGGCAGAAGCGCCCATCCACAAGGATATACACCATGAGTACTGTTGCACAGCTTCGTGCTATTGCAAAGCAATTCGGCCTTAGAGGCTACTCTAAGGCCAAGAAAGCCGACCTGCTCCAGATGATCAGACAGGTCCATGCCAAGGAGAGGCAGAAGCGACTCTTTCGAGCAATGCAGACGGGAAGGTTTCCAGCGCTTACCAAAGATGATCCTTGGAATCCCCACAAGAAAGTGCAGCGGATCCATGAGCGTCGTCAGTTGGATGAGGAGGTGACTTCTAGCTTGCGAGCCAAGACTGTAGCAAGGCGGATGGCGGATCGCTAAGTGACTGATGAGGGGGCCGAGGCCTGCACCCTTAGCCCGGAGCATAAGGCGAGAAGGCGAACACATTCTTGACCAGCTTCTCGGCGAAAGGGAGACAGAGGATAGAGGACGCCGGTCAGTACGCTGGACATTCTTCAGAGGTCTAGAAGGAGACCTCACAGGCCAGATCATGCAAAAGATCCAGCAGACTGTCTAGAACGCCGTCTACCTCCACTACACCCATACCTATCGCATCCGTCACATCGAAGACGGTAGGGTGATACTCTTCCACAACAATGCTCCAGGGAGCCTGTGGCTGAACACTCAGGACTGAGTGGCAGCAAGAGAGCAAGCCCGCCTCGACACAGACAATATCAATGGAGCCAACTCCAAGTGGGCTTTCATTCGATCAATCAACGTTGAGGTCAGGGCTGTCATCAGCCACCAACCTCTGCTTGGGACAGGCCCCCTCCCAGACTGGCTACGACAGAAGAAGAATATGACTGCCCTCGACACCTACAGGGACAACATGTGTCTCTGGAGATGCCTAGCAGTCCACCGAGGAGCGAGAGCTGATAGAAGTACAGCTCCTGCACGAGAGCTTGCCACACAGTTCTACGGCAAGACAGTACCTGATGTCCGAAAGACCTCGCTTGATCAGCTGAACAAGGTAGAGTTATTCGCCAAGATCGGGATTCGCGTGTATGAACCAACCAACGAGGGAACTTGGCACATGATCAAGCGTGCGGCTCACTACCGTGACACCATGACCATCGGAATATGGAACCACCATGCCTTCTACATCCAGAACACTGAGCATGGAATGCAGACATTCGCCGACTGGCTGTGATACTACGACAACCTGGACGTCAGTCCATTCATCGAAGCCCTATAGCAGATGCAGGAGTTCTAGACAGAATAAGAAATAGACATCCTCAAAGACGCGGTGTCTCTCCCAGGTGTGTCACTGCAGTACCTCCTACGTTATATTCACTGGACAAGGAGGCCTACGAGATGCTGAAGGGTGCTGTTGTTGGCGGTCCTCGCATCCTGTTCACCAGATACCAGGAGGCTGGCGTGACTCGAATCCGCCAGAGTGAGCATGTTTGCCAATGTCTACTCGGGTACGACGCAAATTCTCTGTACCTATCAACGATGGCTAAAGAGATGCCATGTGGCAAGGAGAAAGTGCGCCATTGGTCCAGTGCCAGTGGGGTAGCTAGCTTTAAGGAGGCTCTCCTAGCAGACAGCTGGTTTGAGTCTGGTGAGGTTGATATAGAGGTCCCCATGGCTCTATGGGCAAAGTTCGAGGAAATGCCTCCTCTCTTTTATAACCGCAAGATCCCGGTAGAGGCAATCTCGTCTGAGATGCTGGCATATCTAGGGCGAACATAGAGGAAGTGGCCCACCACCCAGAAGCTGGTCGGTGCCCTCTCTGGCAAGAAGCGGCTGCTGTATGCCCCGACCCTCAAGTGGTATATATACCCATGGCCTGGAGATCAGTGCTGTATACCGCACCAAGCGCCCATTCGAGTGGTTCATAGAGAATGTTACGGAGGGCTGCCGCTCAGGAGATGTAGATAAGAGCAAAGTGCTCTTGGCAGACCTCTTCAAACTCCTCGGCAACAGTGCCTAAGGGAAGCTCATCGAGGCCCTAGAACGTCATAGCAACACCAGCTTCACAAAGGATGAATGCGTGGTAGACAAGGCATAGTGCATGGTTCGAAGATCTCGAGGAGATTGGTGAGTCATACGAGCTCCAGAGTCGCAAGCCGAGAATCACAATTCGAAGGCCCTTCCAGTTGGGTATAGCCGTTTATGAGCTCGCGAAGCTACGAATGCTGGAGTTCTACTATGACTTCCTCGATCGCTACCTCGCTCGTGACAGCTTTGAGTACCTGCAGATGGACATTGACTCCACGTATATTGCTATAGCAGGGTCCAACCTCGACGACGTCATTCACCCTGATATGCGAGCAGAGTCCAAGTCTCATAAGCGGGACTGGCTAGCTTGGGACAAATGGTCTGGATGGACTCTGGGACTGTTCAAGCTCGAGTTCGAAGGCCCTCGTCGCATCGCTCTCTGCTCCAAATGCTACTACGTGGAGAGCGCACCTGCAAGTAAGTGCTCAGCTAAGGGAATGCCAAAGCGGCTGAATGAGGGCTCTTGGCAGAGGTTCTACAGGGCCACCTATGGCGGGGTGGACAGAGATAAAAACCGCAACCTACGCATGCGCAACCAGGGTATGGTGACATATGCGCAGGAAAAACTCGGACTCTCCGCTTACTATGGTAAGTGCCATGTGCTGTCCGATGGGGTCCATACCGAGCCCATCGAGTATCATTGTAGCACCCTAGGGGATGGTAGCTGTGTGACTTCAGGGAGTAGCTGAAGCTCTTCTACGACAAATGGTCGCATAGGCACTCCGTGCTGGCATGCCAGGTGGTACAGTGTAGGCCGCCCCTCCGCCTCCACATACCTGTCAAGCCTGTGAACATGTATCAACCAGTTAGGATCTGTTGCACGCCGTCAACCACATTCCAGCTCACCAGGCTCATACAGGTACCGAACCAGAGCATCAGGTGGTAGGCTCTCCTCTCCCTTACTCTCCCTAGTAACCTTGGCATTGGATCTCTCAACCACAGCAGGACGCCCTCTCACCCATACTCTTGAACGTTCACTCGGCGTGGCCATTTCCTGGGTGTATTGGTGTGGGAACAGTCTCTCTGCCAGTGTCCGATTCCACCGCTCAACAATACCCTGTGCATGGTGATGCCCTACCTCGCCTCGCCACACCGTGTTTCCGCATGAGGGCTGCAGTCTCCCCTCTGAACTCCATACCCTCATCTACCTGCAACAATTCCGGCCACTGGAGGGATTTTCCGAAGCCTTGTAGACACCCTGGAATGCCCTGGCTACCTGGCCAGCTGACTTGTCTGTGAGCGGTACTGCCGCATTGTATCTTCTGGCGACATCGACGATGGTGAGGGCATACTTGTAGGTCTTATGACAAACCGAGTTGTGTGGAAGGAATAGAACATCTGCCTAGTGAACTCTGTTTGCGACAGATTTCTCGAAATGGGAATGCCTGATGTGCCATGGACGAGGTCTGTATATCTGCCACATCGCCTGGCGGCTGAGCCACTGGCTAACTGTCTCCAATGTGAAGTTGTGGCCCTTGCGATATGCAGCCTCGAGTAGTTGAGAGGGCTCACGGTAGTATCCACCAGTCTGATAGTAGAGTTCCTCAAGAAAGACGGTTGATAAACTCCCGGATTTCATCACTGACGTCCACTCCTGTCCTGTCACGCACGGCCTGGGTCAACTCTAAACAGACGAACAGACGGCCGTCATTCATTCGACCATCACTGAAGATGTCCTCAAACACCTCCATACACTGGCGTCTAATCTCTGCTGGATCCTCACTGCACAGTAGTTTATCGACCAACGCTCAGAAGTTAAGGGACTTGACCAGGTCGTACAGAGACGCCATCCTTATATAGTACGGCTTAAATGTTCGGCAGAACAGATGGCCGCGAGCGCTATGGCAACATATGGTAGGCAAGGGCCTGTGACTCCGAAGAATGTACCTACTCCTGAGGCGATGGCGGACCCCATGAAGAGCATTGTTGGCGATCTTGCAGACCGTCTCCCCAGTCTCCATTGTGAACAGAGTTATCAGAGCCCCAACTGCTGCTAGCAGACCGATAGAACCTTTTACGTAAGTGCGATAGATTCCTTTCGCGCTGTGTACTAGCTTGCTGGATTCAGGCTCTACATCATCATACTCACCACCGACATCGTAGTCGTCTGCACCATACTCCTCCTCATCATAGTCCTCCTCATAGTCCTCATCATCTATATCCTCGACTGGATCAGCCTCTGGTCCATACATCGCTCTAGAGATCCGTCGCTGGGGCAGTAATATAGTAGCTTTAAACTGTAGTCTATAGCATGGCCTCCGCAATCTTGAATGTGGGCGTGTTTGCCTTAGCGAACTGGGGACTCAGCTTCACTGACAAGAAGGCGGCAGAGGTCGAGCATGAGTGTCATAACCAGGCGATGGAGAAGCTGTCTAAGGAGAAGATTGATTACAGCAAAGCACTCGAGCATATGCGCCAGAGTGAGGCACGCCGATGCCAACTCCGAGCTCAGGCCAACCGGAGCCTCAAAGAGGCAGATGAGGGTCTCGATGAGTACTACGAGACTGTAAAGATATCTGAGCCAACGCTAGACTATGAAGCATCGACAGGTCAGAAAACGGCAGAGCTTATAGTAGGTGTGGCAGCTGCAGCGGTGATGACAGGAGTTGTGTTCTGCGCACGCTCAAGCCGAATACCTGAGGTGTTCGGCATGCATACCTTAGCATAGCCAAAGTACCGTCACACCTAATGAGCGAGTCCCAGCTATGAGGGTTCTGATGTTGAAGCTGAGATGGTTGCCCTTATTAGGTGGGATGTCCCTACCGTCGAGGTGGTGACGGCCCTCGAGTGCTGAGTCGAGGTCGTCGCTTCCACTGGTTAGGCGCAGAAGTGCATATGACTTAGTTTTCTGTCTGTAGAGGTGGCAATCACCCAGCTCGCGTAACTCACCAAGAACATTGGCCCCAGCAACCACAAGCTTGGAGTCGTCTATCTTATCCACCTGATGGATGGTTCCTCCCTTCTGAACCAGGACCGCAACAGCGACACAATCCAATGCACCATGATGCAATGTCAGCTCTACCTGTTGATTAGCTTGGACCTGCTGGTGTTCTCACTCCACATGCACGATCCGCTGTTTGGACCCTGTTTGCTTCAGCTCCTGGTCATTTTTATCATGCCAGACATGAAGTCTTGGAGCATTCATTGTCGCATCTGTGAGCTGCTCAATGTACACCCGGAGGAACAGCCTATCCTGCATGGCAGCCAGATTCATGTGTGTGTTCTCGAGGAGGGTTAAGAGTGGAACTGCCACGGGCTTCTCGACACCTGCCCGTAGTTCGAATTCCGTGAACCCATCATTGCACCCCACAGCGTAGTACCCCTTTTGCTTTGCATAGAAGGTTGGGCCACGATCCAGCAGAGCTAGGACTCAGTACGCATCATTCACATAGGTGGTGTCCATGGTGCTGTTGATCTGCATGATCTCCCACCTGTTAGTACCTGCAGGAGCTCTACCGTCTGTTCTATTGTGCTCTGAAGCTTGAACTCGATTGTCATGCTCTTGATCTCGTAGATCTGTGCCGAGATTGCAAAGTCAATGTACTTCCCAGCAGTGGACAACGGGTTCTCATCGTATATACTGGGTCGAATGACCATCAGGCAGTCCTTCCGAGGATCAGTGTGGTACGATGTCGCAGGTTCAATGGCCCCAATCTGGATGTTGCTTATACTGCAGCATGTTTAAGGTCTGGGTATATAGAGGGGTTAAACGGCTGCCATGTTTGGTAAAATTCTCCAGCAGATTGTCTTTAGGCAGAAGGACAAGGCGGTACGGCAGTCACAGCCACAGCGTGCACTGTCCCACTGTGACAGGGTCCGAGGACTGCTTCATGACATCAACATTATCCACGAGTAAGCCAAGGTCACACCTCCGTCTGATGCCGAGATACTGGCCGCCAGAGAGGAAGGAGCACCAGCTCATAGTACAAAAGAAGCCCTGACTCGGATACTCTACCAGACGTTTGACAGCACTCAGGGCTAGGTACTACCCAGCCTACCTATGGCCCAAACCAACAGTCCTGTTATTCTAGCTCTCCAAAGTGCAAGGGTCGAACCCCAAGATCTACTAACGGTCGGGAAGTGGGCTGCCATGTTTAGCCTCCATAGCCAGGAAGAGCGAGCGATGCTGGATAGACTCGAGTCTGGAGCAAATAACAACTTCAGGGAGGAGGTCAGTGCCGCTGTAGTGGAGAGTCATGACACCGGTCATGCAGAACGTACTCAGGAGGAGGTCACTGTTGGCCGCAAGGAGGCTGTTGAGCACATCATAACGAAAAAGGGCACAGAAGATTGGCCAGTGATCTGCCAGCATTTACGAAATTCAATTGCTAAACGTGGATGGCTAAAGTGGGTTTACCGTGAGAAGAACCAGATGAAGAGAATCCCAAAAGATGACCCTCGGTGGTTAGAGTTTAAGCAACAGTACGGACCGGCCGAAGTAGCTTCTGATGAAGTAGCTTCTGACGATGGTTCTCACGCATCTGACGAAGTAGTGGGGACCACGGACGAAGTTCCTCAGCCTTCTGATGAATGAAAAAAGATGCGGCAGCCGCGACAGCCTGTCAGCAATGATGCGTATAGCAGGCTAGTTTCCTGGCTGAATTCAGCATGTAGGTGAAGGTCTGCGCCTTTTCCAGAGATGGCTTGAAGTGTGACAGCTCACCTGTCTCCTTGTTGTTGAAGATGAAGCGGTACAGCTCAGCTGCCCTCTGTACACCTGCGATAAAGTCCCCTTTAGGGGGTTAGGCTGTCGTATATGCTCTCGAGCAGGGCACGGCCACACTTGGAGCTGAAGTATAGCAACCTGGCATTGTGGCGGATGTCTGGTGAGATCTTGCGGGTGTACTTCTGAAAGAGGATGAGGACAGTTATCTTTGCCGGATGCACCTGGTGATGTTGCTGAGGAAGGTGACTGTCTTTTGGTCCATTGCAGTGTGGAAGTGGTGATGGTGGCTTCTGTGAGACTTATCTCCTCGTCGATAACTAAACTGAGCGGAGATATTGAACTGTTTGAAATGTCCTGTACCACTGGATCATAACTTATCACATGGGTTGTTATCATTACCGAAATTGCCTATCAGATCACGGATGTGGATGTTGTTGCAATGATGTGTGCTGCCAGTGTGGTTACTACAGGTTCTGCTTGTGCTGACGTTGGAGTTGGTGTCGGTGCCGATGCCGCAGGTGCTGCCGGTGTTGGTTTACGGGTGCTGGCTGTGCTGTGGAGATGGTTGCTGGAGTGCTGAAGCTGGCTGGCTATGTTGTGGATGCGGATGCTGAAGTCTTGCCTGACCACATAAAACCCGTGATTGCAGGCCACAGACCCTCGACTGGGCCAAAGTCAAGAATAGTAGCTGCTATGCATTAACACCTAATTAGACACAGCATCCATAATGGTATACCGGCGATCATAAATTACGTGTAAACGCACAACCATATATTACGTGTACTCAACTACGTGTAAACGCTCATCTACAAGCAGTATTACACACAATGGGCTGGCCTGAAGAGCTATGGTCATGCATGCATGATGTAGGCTGTGCGGCGTGACGAGAAAAAATACCCGGGCCATTGCGTGATATGGGCAACTATGCAGATCGAAATCTCGAGAAATGGAGAAGCTCAGGGATCCCAGCATTCCACTCGTCATTTCTACTAACATGCCTTACGTGCCGTGGACATTATCCGATGACTGTGATAGTGATGGACAAACTCTTCAAGTATATGAATTATTTAGAAACGTGATGTGGATGCTGCTATCGAGTTGGAACAAGAGTGGGAACAAGAAATGCAGTGATCCCTCGCCCATCAACCTCTCAATGTGCGCACTACTCTCACGTATCACATCAGCTCGACCACATCTCACACAAACACATAGTCTCCGTCGGTATCACATCAACACAACAGAGCACCCAAAGGTTTTTCCAGGTACTGATTGCCTTGTGATCACCACACATAATATGGTCAACGCCCATTTAGAGACAGGCATCCACAGTGATATACACCATGATTGCTGTTCCACAGCTTCGTACTATTGCAAAGCAATTCGGACTTAGAGTAGCCTCTAAGGCCAAGAAAGCCAACCTGCTCCAGATGATCTGACAGGCCCGTGCTGAGGAGGGACAGAAGCGACTTTCCCGAGCAATGAAGACGGGAAGGGTTCTAGTGCTTACCAAGGATGATCCTTGGAATCCCCACAAGAAAGCGCAGTGGATCCGTGAGCTTCGTCAGTTGGACGAGGAGGTGACTGCTAGCTCGCGAGCCAAGAGTGTAATGGGGCGGATGGCAGACCATCCACTGGAGCGCTTACCTCCCCTATGCAGGATTACTAAGCGAGTGATGAGGGGGCCAAGGTCTGAGCACTTAGCCCGGAGCATGCGGCGAGAAGGCGAACACATTCTCGACCAGCGTCTCGGTGAAAGGCAGACAGAAGATGGAGGACGCCGGTCAGTATGCTGGACATTCGTCAGAGGTCTAGAAGGAGACCTCACAGGCCAGATCATGCAAAAGATCCAGCAGACTGTCCAGAACGCCTTCTCCCTCCACTACACCCATACCTATCGCATCCGTCACATTGAAGACGGTAGGGTGATGCTCCTCCACAAGAATGCTCCAGGGAGCCCGTGGCTCAACACGATAGGTGCAGCTCAGGACTGGGTGGCAGCAAGAGAGTAAGCTGCCTCGACACAGACAATATCGATCGACCCAACACCAAGCGGGCGTTCGTTCGATCAATCAACGTTGAGGTCAGGGCTGTCATCGACCGCCAACCTCTGCTTGGGACAGGCCCCCTCCCAGACTGGCTATGACAGAAGAAGAGTATGACTGCCCTCGACACCTACAGGGACAACATGTTCCTATGGAGATGTCTAGCATCCCACCAAGGAGCGAGAGCTGGTAGAAGTATAGCTCCTGCAGGAGAGCTTGCCACAAAATTCTATGACAAGACAGTGACAGTACCTGATGTCCGCAATACCTCGCTGGATCAGCTGAACAAGGTAGAGATCTTCGCCAAGATCGGGATTTGTGTGTATGAACCAACCGAAGAGGGCACCTGGCACTTGATCAGGCAAGCGGCTCACTACCGTGACACCATGACCATCGGAGTGTGGACCACCACGCCTTCTACTTCAAGAAAATCTCCAAGCTGGCACATACACTAGACTGCAGTCACTGTTAGCAGAGGTTTACAAAGGCATGCAATCTTCAATGCCACGCTGAGCACTGTACAGGCAGCAAAACAACAATCGTGTGTCCTGGCGAGAAAGTTGAGGTGCCACAGTCTGCGTATGAGAAAGCCTTCTATCCGCCCCAACCATCCAGTTCAGTGGCTACTCGTTGGATTGAGTATGAGTCAAGAAACAGAGGCATACACATGCACCATATATAGTGTGGGCATGGTGGCGAGCGTTGGATCGAGGGTGCTCCCGTAGATAGTTATGATCCGACCACCAACACTGTTTACCAGTTCCATGTCTGTTACTGGCACGGGTGTCCACAACACCAGCGAGGTGAGGATGCTGAACAAAGATACCACAAGACAGTCCTAAGAGAGGAGAAGCTGAGAGTATCTGGATGCACGATTGTGGTACAGTGGGAGTGCTGTATAAAACGCTGTCCAAGCGTCCCTAAACGAGTTCGGACTGTCCCATACTCATACTTCATAGTTTACGACTTCGAAGCACTCCTAGATGGTATCAAGACTCATCCTACGGAGACTCTCACGATCGAGAGTCCTCACATACCTATCGCTGTGTCAGTTGGCTGCTCCTTAGATGGCGCCACGAGTGAGCCCACTCACTCCTGACCCCAAAGAACTGATCAGAGAGTTCATGCTGGTGATCCAATGGCAAGCATATATAATTCGGACAAGGGTTAGGCTACAGTACATACCGACAGACCTAGTCAAGCTCCCAAAGCGGCAGCTGCGACTGATCAACGAGTGGTATGACCAAGTGCCTGTACTGGGGTTCAACTCTCGGTGGTATGACCTGAACCTCATCAAGAAGTACTTTGTCGATGAGCTGACTGACAGTACAGGTATAGTGAAAGTCGCCAAGAAGGCATGGACATCTAAGCTCGAGGGTGGCTACCTCTTGACGCGATCAGAGTGGGAACAGTGTAACCAGACATTCAGCGAGCATGGAATGCGGCCATTCGCTGACTGGCTGCGATACTACAACAACCTGGACGTCAGTCCATTCATTTAAGCCCTATAGTGGATGCGGGAGCTAAACACAGAACGAAAAATAGACATCCTCAAAGACACTGTGTCTCTCCCAGGTGTGTCACTGCAGTACCGCCTATGTGGAATCGCTCAGCACATGCTGGATGTTAGCCTCTATTCACTGGACAAGGAAGCTTATGATATGTTGAAGGGTGCTGTTGTTGGAGGTCCCAACATCGTGTTCACCAGATACCACGAAGCTGGTGTGACTCGAATCCACCAGTGTGAGCGTGTCTGCCAACGTCTACTCAGCTACGACTCAAATGCTCTGTACCTGTCAATGATGGCCAAAGAGATGCCATGTGGTAAGGAGACAGTGCGCCATTGGTCCGGTGCTAGTTGTGTAGCTCGCTTTAAGGAGGCTCTCCTAGCAGAAAGCTGGTTTTGGGTTTGCTGAGGTGGATGTAGAGGTCCCCCAGGCTCTGTGGGCAAAGTTTGAGGAAATGCCTCCTCTCTTTCAAAACCGTGAGATTCCGGTAGAGGCAATCTACTCTATTTAGGGCGAACAGCGAGGAAGCATCCCACCACCCAGAAGCTGCTGGAGATCACTGCTGTATACGGAACCATAGACTATGAGGTCAAGTGCCCATTCAAGTGGTTACGGGAAGCTCATGCAGGCCCTAGAACGTCATAGCAACACCAGCTTCACGAAGGATGAACGCGTGGTAGACAAGGCCCTGCATAGTGCATGGTTCGAAGATCTCGAGGAGATCAGTGAGTCATACGAGCTCCAAAGTCGCAAGCCGAAAATCACTATTCGAAGGCCTTTCCAGGTGGGGATAGCCATTTATGAGCTCGTGAAGCTGCAAATGCCGGAGTTCTACTGCGACTTCCTCAATCGCTACGTAGCTCATGACAGCTTTGGTTACCGGAAGATGGACACTGACTCCGCGTATATCACTATAGTAGGCTCCAACCTCGACGACGTCATTCGCCCTGTGATGTGAGCAGAGTACCAGGCTCATAAGCGGGACTGGCTAGCTTGGGACAAATGGTCTGGACGGACTCCGGGACTGCTCAAGCTCGAGTTCGAAGGCTCTCATGGCATCGCTCTCTGCTCCAAATGCTACTACGTGGAGAGCACAGCTGCAAGTAAGTGCTCGGCTAAGGGAATGTCAAAGTGGCAGAATGAGGTCTCTTGGCAGGGGTTCTAAAGCGCCCTACATGGCTGGGTGGACAGAGCTAAAAACAGAGGCCTACGCATGCGTAACCAGGGTATGGTGATGTATGAGCAGGAAAAACTCGGACTCTCCGCTTACTATAATAAGTGCCATGTGCTGCCAGATGGTGTCAATACCAAGCCCATCGAGTATCATGTTAGCACCCTAGGTGGTAGTAGCTGTGCGTCTGCAGGGACTAGCTGAAGCTCTTCTATGACAAATGGTCACCTATGCACTCTGTGCTGGCATGCCATGTAGTACTGTGTAGGCCGCCCCTCCGCCTCCACATACCTGTCAAGCCTGTGAACATCTATCCACCAGTTAGGATCTGTTGCACGCCGTTGACCACCTTTCAGCTCACCAGGCTCATACAGGTACAGAACCAAAGCATCAGGTGGTAGGCACTCCCCTCCCTTGTTCGCTCCTCCAGAGCTGTGACTGGCAACAGCAGAGTGTCTGATAGCCTCTACCGGCTTCTTCCCGATTAGCCTAGTAACCTCGGCATTGGATCTCTCCACCACAGCAGGCAGCCCTCTCACCCATACTCTAGAACATTCACCCAGTGTGGCCATTTCCTGGGCATATTGGTGTGTGAACAGTCTCTATGCTAGTGTCAGATTCCACTGCTCAACAATAGCCTGGGCACGGTGATGCCCTACCTCGCCTCGCCTAACTGCCACACTGTGTTTCCGCATGAGGGCTGCAGTCTCACCTCTGAACTCCTTACCCTCATCCACCTGCAACAATTCCGGCCTCTGGAGGGAATTTTCCGAAACCTCGTAGACACCCTGGAATGCCTGGTCCACCTGAGCAGCTGACTTGTCTGTGAGCGGTACTGTAGCCTTGTACCTGCTGGCGACATCGACGAGGTCATGATCTGTACCGTTGACGTCATTGTTTAAGCAGTATACAACATGGTTAAACGTCCGCGTCCCCTGTCGAGAGCGCTAATAAGATCTTCCCAGTCTGCATCTGCCAGGTGTCTGGGCTGGTACTCAGGAATATTCATCTCTCTATTGAGACATCTTAAACATGTCTGGGCTGACGCTACACAAGAATTACTATGATATCTTCCGGAGGGAGTTGAAGAACTACAAGAAGAAGACACCAGATTAGCTCGCTCAGCTCTCTGGTGCTGAGCTGACAGAGGAGCTGACAGCTATGAAGCTCTATCTGGGATTTGGTAAGGGACAGATCTGCTTCCTCGAATACCTTATCATGGGCGGGAGGATCGGCGAGCAGCTCCTGCAAGCTAAAGGTTTCCACAAGGATCGGGGGTATCTGTCAGATGTGTTCCAGTAGTTGCAGACGGTTATGGCCTCACCTGACTCAGAGCTGAACAAGGCTCTGCGATACCACAAGCTGGAAAAAGGATGGTGCTGCGGAACCATCCAGCCCCTGGATGTGCATGTTGGCAGCGTGTATAGGGCTGTAGGGCATGCCAAGCTGGTTCAGTGTCTCACCATGGTCCCCACTGCTACTGTAGAGAGTCCTGATAGCCTTATAGCTGATTTTCTGGTGGCGGTGTAGGCTGATCCCGAGTACCACGATACCTAGGCCTGACACCACCCGTAGAGCTGCCACAGCAAGCGGTGTTGTATTGACTGGCTTGCACCAGCGCTCCATGGTCGGAGTCTGGATCGAACGAGAATGTCACTGTCTTCCGATGGCCTACTCATCAGGGTGTTCGATAGGGGAATCCTGAGTAGTCACGTCTCGGGTCACCGTACATAACCTGTAGACTGCTGTTGTCACGACCATGCCACTGATAGTCTAGGTGAGCACTGAACTCTCTCTGTAGTCTGCTGGGCGATGAGACGCCATGACTGTTGAGCTGTGGGTCAAAGTCGTTTGTATCAGGGAGGCTTGCACCCAGCTCATGGAGGATTCATCGCACCGTGAAGTACACATGGAATCTGAGACAGCTGGCGATGAGCACAGCTTCAGGAGTACCAGAATAGGAGTGAAGCGGGGTGGAACTTTCTTCACATCCTGCCGTAGCACACCACACGGAAAAGTTCAGCTGCTGATGCCAGTATGAGAGCAGCCATCCAAGTATGAGCTTGCTTCACATCCTTGATGGTGGTGGGGCGGTTGGTCAGCAGTCATGGGTTGACGGAGAAGCTGGTTCGGGACCGTCCATCCACTGTGATGGAGAACGGTGTTAGCTCTGGTATATCTGACAACAGACCTCTCAGGCCAGTCAATGGTGTATGCAGTAGGGGTGGTTGGCTCCGGATGACTGTCATGAGGTTCAGTGGGAAGGTCATCTATACTGGTGCTCTTAAAGCTACCGTACAGGCAGCACACTATTTGTAGTCGTCTCGACTCCAGAGACCAGCGAGGCGACCTCGCCATAGCATCTCGTTTTTTAGCCCCTCCATATCAACCCACCCACTGGAGCCTTTGAGGTATTGCTGATGCACGTTAGGTTTCTCCGTGTGGTACAGGGCTTGGACCTTCAATATATGGTGGTACTCTTCATCGATGACCTGTCCATTCTCGAGAGCTTTGCTGACAGACTCATCGATAGTCCGTAGCATACTTTGTGCCAGTGTCACGTACTTAGCATGCTTCTCCAGCCTCCTTGTGATCTGCCGCTGCCCCATCACCAAGCCAGTGGCCAAGACAGTGGTAGCTAGTGTCACACCACCCAGCGGGATGTCGACGATGGCCCCCATCCCTGTAGTGAGAGTGGCCACAGCTGCCACACCAGCACTGTCTCCAATCACACCCACAGCAGTGGTTGTAGGCGCGAGGACGTTGTAGGCTGTCTTATATCGCCTGCGCGTTCTGCTGTACATTTCCTCCTCATGGACGAGATCTATCTTCTGGAGTCGCCAGCCATGTACTATACCACCCTCGTCAGCAGTCAGGGAGGGGTATAGTACTGGTTGCTTCCGCCACTCTGATTTTGCCACGGTATACCTGGAGATTAAAACTGCATCACCTGCAGAATCTGCTCATGAGTCATAGAAGGGTTCATTTTGGAGAGCTTAGCGAACTGTGCCAGTTTTTAGTGTCGAGACAGACGTCGCTTAGAAAGTGGTCATCCGGCACTATGTCGGGTGCCAATAGCTTTCTGAGACGTGACATCTGGAATGTCACCTTATGACCAAGATAGTAGGTCCGCTTCTGGATGGCTTTCTTGGTCTTACACTTCTGCGCCATCTCCTCTTCTCACTGCATGGCATCTGTATGATATCTGCCTTATCCTCGGCAAGACTCCCGCATTCCACTTACTCTCCTCCAGGAGGGCCTGCCAGTATCGGGAACCTTCACTGTTCCTTCGCCTCCTTGCCTTGCTGGCAGCCTGTTGATACCAGCTCTCCAGCTGTAGTCGCTCTCCTTCTTGTTGACAGATCTGTTGCTGTGCGAGCATCTGTTCGTTTAAGGCCTTTGGGCAACCCTCTATCGGGTTCATCATCTCGGTACAGGTCAGATATTCCTGGTGTGATATCATGTTGCCATCAGGTCAATGAGTAATAAGCGTGTATACTCTAAATGGGCGTCCGATATCCCATCCATGCTGGAATGTATGTTAATGGAGGGGCTGTCAAACAGGTGAATTACAGGTATGAACAGGCTAGGACTGATAGCTTTCCATAGGGTGATGCTGGCACCTGGGAGATACTCTATCACGTCCCGGCCAACTTCTCCCAGTGAGCTGCTGGGTGCACTGCTTGGAGGTTGATGTAGCACACTGGCGTGTATGTATGTTGTGCCCCGCTGCGGCACCTCGAAGAGGACCCATTCTACATGGTACTGTACCACCCGTCTCCCCTCTAGAGAGGGTGAGATTACATTCTCACCACCGGAGAGCAGCAGTTGGACAATCGGCAAGGTTATATCTCCTGTTTAAACCCCTCCTATAGCGTGCTAGGGAACCCATATTTGCTCACTCGACCAGTCTTGCTGACCTGGAAGATGTGTACGCAGTTGATGCTGTCAAGGCAGAAGAGAGCGATGGCAAGTCATTCGCCCTACAGTACGAAGCAAATTCAAAGGCATTCTCGCTCCACCCCATTGGTGGTGATGGGGTGGAGCTACATACAGACCTCAAGGATCTGTCGAAGGAGTGCCTGGGTCACAACATAGATGGCCACAAGATCGTGTTTCGGTACGTTTTCCCGAAGAGGAAGTAAATCCTCGAGTGGTTGATTGAGGTGTCGGATATAGAGGTGGCAGACATCAACACCCTAAATGACAACCTCGGCTTTCATCTGATCAAACCCTATGTGAGCAATGCCCCGCCGATGAGACATGATGGTCTGCTCTTTACCATGGCAAAAAACCTGCAGTTCATATTTGAGAAGAATGAAGTGTGGTACTGCGCTGGACCGGGTGGTGACTGGCAAACATGGTTGCCACTACATAGACCTCCCGCAGTCATTGACATAGAGGTTACTCCCCTTTCCACTGTTGTGAAAATGGATGGGACAGTTTGAAAGCTCTACAATCGGGGATCATCTTTGCTCACCTACATAGGTGAAGGTGTCTCCCTGGCGAGGGTGGGTCAACGGATCGGAGTTACAGGTGGAAAGCTCCTGCTGCGTCGTCCATTCGATGGACCAGAAGAAGCTGGTAACCTCCAGGAGGGCATCATACGGGTAGATGGTGTGTCACATGGCTCCAAAGCCAAGGGTGCTGTTAAACTACTGCGGCGAGTCGGACTCACTAGCCCGCAAACGACTCATATAGTCCTAGAGCTACCTTTCTTAGCCGGCGGCAGAGTGAAGCAGCTAGCCCCTGCCCCTGAGGGGATGAAGATCACTATCGATCCGGATGGAACAGGGCTCGATTTGGCACATCTATTTCTCGAGGGTTCACTCTGTTCAGTTTAACTCTTCATGTATAGCCATGATTCTCATCATACTGCTCGTGCTGGCATCTACAGCAGTGGCACAGGTCGCTGAGACAGCCATGATATTGGATACCAAGTGGGCCCACTTCTAGGATGAACCCCAGTACAAGCCTTGTGTCGACACCTTGCAGAGAAACAATTACGACTGCTTTCACCCACGTGAAGAGATCGAGTCTGTCTGCCACTATGGTGTGGAGATGGCAGTACGTGGTTGTTTTCTGGAGATACCTGCTCAACACCAGATTCTCTGCGTAACATGTGAACATGCCAGAGTCTGCCGTGGTGTAAATGCTAATCACTTTAGCATCCTACCAGTTGAACGTTGTCAAGGTAGACGGAAGACACTATGGGTGGTCCATCATGCTGATGCGACGCTGGCAGAGACTATATGTTTGTCTGAGCCTACACAGTCCCATCTCCATCTAGAGGCCTACACCAACCGCGATCACATGTCTCAAATTCCTATGCCCCAGGGCTTGAGAGGGCGGTGGGGGCCACGGATCGTCGAACGGCTGCCAATTGAGGGAGGTGGTATCATTTTGACTAGTAGTAGGGTCGGAGTCAAAATGATACTACCTCCCTCAACTGCCAGCTGTTCGGCGATTCGTGGTGGCCCCCACCGCCCTCTCAATCCCTGGGGGGATAGCCCCCATCTCCATCTAGAGGCATACACCAACCACATGTCTCAACAACCCTATGCCCCAGGGATTGAGAGGGCGGTGGGGGCCACGGATCGCCGAACGGCTGCCAGGTGAGGGAGGCGGTATCATTTCAACTCCGACCCTACTACTAACGCCTATATGTGCATGCATGTGCAAAAGACACTATTAATAATCTTATAACATAGTTGTCATCACTACTGCTGGTGGTACTGGTGGTGGTGTTGGTGCCGCGGCTGTAGCTACGCTTATAAGCTGTACTTATATAATTTATACTATCATCAATCTCGTAGGTGACGATCAACTGGACTGCATCACCATCTACAATGGCATCAGCTCATCCACTCGTCCTGCTTAGGGAACAACTATAGGACGGAAAGAAAGTAAACAGATGCTACTTTCAAACTAACAAACAAATTATTAACTTGACGGGATTGAAAGAACAAACTTGGAAATCAATATTGTAGAATCCCCATGCGCTCGACGTAACAAAAATAAGGGAGATAAATCTGGATACGTTATTTGTATCGTCACTAAGGCTATCCGGCGTAAACTCCCTTATTATTTAAATAAATATAAATCCTCCAGGGTAGATCGAATTAAAATGTGTTCGTTTCTTGTAGATGCATAGTATGTACATTCAGGTGAACTGTCTTCCCTTCCACTCCCCACCCCACCCACCACCTCCGGGAGCATTGACCCGGTTGGACACTAAGAAGTTCATAATATCTAGAAGAACAATAATATATATATATATATATATATATATATATATATATATATATATATATATATATATATATATATATATATATATATATATATATATATATATATATACAGTGTATATATATACGGACACGATGTTAATATATGTATAATACAATACAATTATTATAGCACAAAATCGATATATTTTTAACACTTTTAATAATTGCACCAAATAATTAGTTAATAGTTAACTAGGAGAATTTTATTAGTTGTCAGATAAGTCAACACTGTTTCTGAATAACAGGTTTAAGTAAATCCCCATACACATTAAAAAGTTTAATATCATTTTACAAACACAATATTCTTAGGGTAATGGTATAAGTAAAAAAATTCCATTTTAATGATTGTATCGGTAGCTTTTCTTATAATTGTTCGCCCTCTTGTTGAGTTAGTCATCGTCATTTTTAGATATTCCTCTTTTCTCCTCTTCATCACGAACGTCGAGTACTCCATTAGCGACAGATTGAATTGGTTCTGCTCCTTATAAGAACCATTTATTTCTATAAACTAATTGGTAATATTCAACCACTAACCTGCCTCTGGTGTTGTATAAATGATGCACCTCTGGACCGTCGTGATAGAACGACAATTGGGCCAATTATTGTTTACTGACATAACCTGGACATACGCGATCAATAAAGATGTTACTACTTTTCTCGTGTGACAATTTAATCGGAAGAGACAAAGTTAGTTTTCTCGTTCACATGAGCAACATATTGGGTTTGCCCAGCTGCTACATTTATATAGCATCAAGGATCCGTAGGCTGCATTGCATACACGTAATCATTTTGTCAGGAGCTTCCAGAAGGATTGAATAGCTATGCTCCCAGTGACGCAGTGTGCAGCGATGTCGGTAGCACTGCAGAGGATTTGCCCTATGATTTTACTTTTCCTCCGCGTGTCCCCGCAATGAAGTGTATCGTAATTTTCTTTAGTTTCATGCTTTCTCGATAGGTATATGTGGATGAACTTTATTTTCGATTTACTCTTAGAGATTCTCAATCTTTAGTTTGCGTGCAGCTATAGGGAGACGTTTGCCAATGGGTTTCTTTTCCTCGTCTATGAAGTCCACACTGTCCACAATGGTTTAGATTTTCGCGTACAAATTCATTACAATAACATTTGCAACCCGCATCCCATATCACCTGTTATTGTAATGAATTTGTACGCGGAAGTCTAAAGCATTAGGCCTACTGATCCGGCGTATGGGAAGTACCAAACATATATTACAGCTACGTTTTCTCACTTATGTACAGTTTTAAGCTCACGCACGGGAACTACCAAACATATAATACAGTTACGTTTTCTCACTTATGTACTGTTTCAAGGTCACGCACGCATGCACCCACTGACGCACCGCACGCACATGTGCCGGTACATAAATGAGATAGTCATAAATATTCTTACAATATATGAGGCGGTGTCTGCATATCATATAGGCCTATATGGCTATGACATGGGATTCATTGTATGATGGTGTATTAGTGTAGGGCTCGACCGTGCGCGCGCGGGAGAGAGAGAGAGAGAGAGAGAGAGAGAGAGAGAGGTGGGGTGGGGGTGGGGTGGAGAGTGGATAAGAACAGGGGATAAAATAATAAGTTTGACAAGATTTAGGGAGGTAAGGTGGTGAAGGACTTGTTTTCATCATGATTCTCTAATACGATTAGTTAGCATATACATCAGGATCTTGCATCTGGCTGGTGAGATAGCACAAACGCGTCTTTATAGTTACGGTAATACTTTATTAATATACAACTTACGCTGGGACACTGTCACTGGTTCATTTGCACAGTTGGCCACCATCCACTGTTTGATATTCACGTCGTGGAGTGGGACCAACTATCCAAAACCGTGCCCAACACCGAACTCCAACTGACTGCAGTCCCATGTTCTATTACAAAAATGTGACATCAGTCCATGGTTGCAAGCCTTGGTGCCAAACAGTCTTGCGTGATCCGTTAGACCCATTTATTATTTACAGTACGTATTACTAGATTAAGTACAACATTAAAGCGTGGACACAATATATTCGACATTCCTCTTTCGTATAAGCTTAGGGTGTATATAATTCGTAGTAGTGTGTGTAAGTCAATGGCGGTGTGTGTCGCTGTCGATGTTTGTGAGTTCACGCGTGTGTCTGTTTATCTGTGGACATGGCTTGTTTATTTACCAATGCATGTGATGTGACTGTCCTGTGTGCGCGTGCCTGGGGTCCTCTGTGTACTCCTCTATCGGCGTGTGTGTATATCCACTTCTGTCCTGGAGTGGGCTGTATATATTCCGTGTCCTGGTGCGCATGTGGTATATGGCTGTCTATGAATCGTGCGGTCAGTTGTGTGTTTTTGTGTGTGTCTTTGTGCGTGTGCTGCAACGCTTCCGTCCTCTGTACCCTAATTTTACATATTGGGCTGTTTAGGAAAAGAAACAGAGACGTAGTTTTGATTTAAACACGGTTTATTTTTTAATCTATGTGGGAGCATTTCTCCCACTTACATACAAATATATTACATTAAATAAATCAAGACGCGAAAAATAATATTGCCAACTGTCACAACAGTAATAACAACAATAACATTATTAATAATTGTAATAATAATAATAAGAAGAAGAAGAAGTAGAAGAAGAAGAAGAAGATGAAGAAGAAGAAGAAGAAGAAGAAGAGGAAGAAGAAGAAGAAGAAAAAGGCGTAGTTTTGGAGGCATTAAACTAGACAAGCCATATGGTTGTCCATTGTGTTATGATCTGGTGATCATGGTCAATTGTTGCGGCATGTGCTTCTAAGTTATCAGATATTACATCTAAGAATGTATCATCAGCAAATAGTCTAATATTATTTAAAACATCGTTGGGCATATCATTAATGAAGATTAAGAATAACAAAGGACCAACAACTCCGCCCTGTGGTACTCCAGCATGTATGTGAAGCAAAGTAGATTCATTGGCGTTTCTAACTACTCGCTGGTAACGGTTTTCAAGAACGCGTTCAAACCATGCGAGTAAGCTACCAGAGATAACGACAATTTTAATATTTTG
This sequence comes from Chaetoderma sp. LZ-2023a, assembly GCA_034401795.1. Classification (NCBI taxonomy): domain Eukaryota; kingdom Metazoa; phylum Mollusca; class Caudofoveata; order Chaetodermatida; family Chaetodermatidae; genus Chaetoderma; species Chaetoderma sp. LZ-2023a. The sequence continues at coordinate 58,340,717 of CM067374.1, read as the reverse complement.
TATGAAGCCACGATGCCACTCGATCAAAAGCTTTAGAAATATCAAAGAATAAAAAGAGTATTTCCTTTTGGTTGACGACACCTTGAGTAATATCAGTGTAGACATCTAACAGTTGATTTACTGTAGAATGTGACGGAAGAAATCCAGAATGCTGAGACTGGTATGGGGTGATATCGTGTCTAATGTAGGTGTAGATATGTTTAAAAACAGTGCTTTCCATATCTTTGCTTAGACAGCTCAATAGTAGTATTGGTCGGTAATTTGAATATAGGCGATTATCTCCTATTTTAAAAAATGCTCTAATATTTGTACCAAAACCTGTCTTCTCTCGTCTAACAATTATTATGTATATACAGAAATATAGTGTCGTCAATTGTGGCGATACTAGAAAAGTAAAGGTTACATAGATCTGCCTTTTCAAAAGAAATATAAGCAAACAAACCATTGTGATCGGGAAACGGGAAGGACTAGCCAACTCGGAACTGGTAATCTGCCCTCCAGAATGTGCTACGACCGCTCTAGGGACCCTTGTACTAAGCCACTATTCGCCCCCTCTACGCATGCGGCGGGCCACTGGGGTACCACCGTAATAGACAGGGATTTATTTCTAATGGTGTTTCTGACTGGATGGGCACGATTAACTTGTAAATATGATCTTTTCACTTCTTCCTCGCATAATGGCCATGATCACAAGAAGTTCCGTGAGTGTTTGGTACCTTTGGAAAGGCCGAGAATTCCGCTTGCTCACCATGATAATGATTCAGGTAAAAATGAGGGTTGTATGTAATACTGACATCCACTTGTGATTCTCCTAGACTAGATAGACGGGGTCTATACACTACAAGTAACACGGAAGAAGAACATTCGAAATTCGGTAGCACGGCAGATATTTTAGTAACTGCTGTACAAATGAACGTTTATAAAGCATGGATTTACACCTAACATATCACTAAATAAACGTGCCATGGTAAATCAGTAATAAGTGTGGCGTAAAAGAGTGTGATGTCGTACCTCGGGAATATAACTACCGAGGTTGGTTAAAAGCCGACAACGACCACGATAGCAAAACCTAGACCCGCGTTGGACAGGACTGTGGACAGTGATTACTGAACATGTATTCTACCGTGCGTGACATAAACTGGACCGTGCATGTTTCCTAAATATTAAATGTACGCACTAATCTAATTTGCTTCTTCTCTACAGAAGTTAGATTTACCACCTTAAGTGCCTCTTTGTTTAACTTCTACTGTTAGTGGCAGTTCCCTCTTTCTTGCTTTCGACTGGGAATGTTCTGAAAAAGTGGACATCAGCCTAAGCCATCTCCTGCGGACTGCACGGACGCAGTTTCTCCCCGCACAAAAGGTCACTTCTTTTTCTCTGCTCTGTAAGTCCCACACATTTCACTTTGACCGCTCTCAAATTCTATTTTGTCGCCAATGAAATCCTACCATCTTCCCTGCGTAGACGCCATCGAAGTTTCCACCCTCAGTGCGTGCACTAGGTCTTCCCGACCCACCCCGTTTCGACTTCAGGCCCAAAAGGGGCCTCCTTTCGAGTAAGAAAGATTTGTTAGGCTTAGGAAAGCTGAGCCCTCGGTTCGCCGAGCCTCTCAGCTCGCCTTTCTCCCACTCGAAGCAGAACTCGGAGCTGCCTCTTACTACCAGTCTGCTGCAAATGAATTTGACGTCGTGAGATAATGCCTCATGCCACATAAGGCCGTTCCCTGTGGATGCTCCGACTACCCCACCCACTTTCTTCCGCCCGACCGGTCTTTCGCACCCCACACTAAGACACGTGTGTCCCCCATGGCAGGATTTTCGACACGGCGGCGAAGCTTCTCCGAAGAATCTGGCTTAGGAAGTGTTTCGCTTCTCTTTTCTTTTTGGACCACTAGGCCAGTGGTCAGGACAACGTTTCGGTGGTTATCCGATCCTGCAGTTAACACAGGTTCTGGGGACCGAACCCAATAACTGCTGTATTACTGGAATCTTTTGCAAGTCCATCACATCTTCAAAGTGCCCAGAGGTTCCACGAAACTCTTTCCTTGTTCAGTTCGTTATACAGGCCTGTTCGCATGTCTAAAACTCGGAAGCACTGTCCTCTGTACCGTGTTAAGCTCTCTTTGACGTCGTTCAAGATGGCCTAGGCTCTGAGTCTGACCCTGCGAGAGAAGAGGTTCTGGCATAATGTAGCCAACCATGTCATTTTGGCAGCCGATTGAGGCCTTAACCTGCACGCACATTAAACGTAGCAAAAAAGCCTCATGCAGGACTTGCCCCATCACCACCACCACCACCACCCCGCCCCTAAACTGAGATAGGCTTCAGGAATATGTGCACACAGAGGAACTGCATTGGAACGGCCCACTGATAACTTTGGATCAACTGGGCTGCGACTCCACCCCCCCCCCCCCACCCCCTTCCTCCCTAAAGTAGGATCTGCTTTAAAAGGACAGTTGCTAAAGCAGTAAGTAACTTCAAATGTCCAATGACTCTTTGTGACCGACTAACCTTAGTTGTATTGACCGACAGAACATGTGGTGACTGCTAGAGACGTACCGGCTGCCTAGGATAAGAATAGGAAAAGACCGCCTTCTCAACCAGCTGCTAAGGACGCTCCTCCCTCCCCCGAGACCGTTTCCTCCTCAGCCGCTACTCAGGCCCTCTGGAATCTCTCGAGCGCTAGAGACGCATAAAAAAGAGCTCATCTTGAACGCAGGTGGGAGAGATCGAAAGCCACCTGTGGGCCATCTTTTATCCTGGCTCGCACACACTACATCTGCACTCACATCCCGCTCCCCACAGGATTAACCCAAACAGATGCCTCTCCCCAGAAGGACCAACTATTCGGCCTGGGGATGCTTTTCCGATCACGAGGAGAATCACGAGCCACCACCCTCGCCACTGCCACAGAAGCTCCCGCCGATGCATCCACCACCATTTCCACCACCATTAGAGCTACCACCACGGACAGCACCACCATGCCCGTGACCCCGTCCATCGCCGACACATCTTCTGCTCCCTCTTTGACTGCTCCTGTCATTTTGCTCATTACTGCCTGAACGGACGTCTACTTACGCACCGCCCTCCTCTCCCTCTCCCTCTCCCCCCCCCCCTCGTCCGCCCTGACCAACCGAAAGGAACGCACAGCAAGCCACGTGGCTGCCAAGCAACCCACCCCTCCCAACTACCACGAACGGCAGCGAACGGAAGGAGGCTGGGGAGGAACCCGCCACATCGAAGACTTGGTCTAGGGTACAGGCAATCAGCCATGCTGGGGATGCTCGGCCAGACTGACGCGCCTCTGAGAAGGGGCTGGCTGATCCGATCAGCAAATATTTGTGGGGGGAGCCTCTCACCCACGCTATGGGAGGGTCGTTGCAAGCCCCGAGACCTGCTGAGAGACCCAAGGGAAGCTTTGGGGAGCCCAAGACCGGGACGGGACCTGCCACACCATCATCACACTTTAAAGGGGGATTTCATTAAAATTAGAGTTAGCGTCAACTAAGAAGCACTTGCATATTTCCCACACATGTTTATAGCATGTGCGTCGGTGTTCAATTCTTTCAGTTAATTTAACTTTGTGAAGTTTTGTTTCGCTGTCGGAAGTAGGGTATTAACAAGGTTTCTCTGTTTCCTAAAGTTGACTATGTCTTGCACCAAATGTCGACGCCATTATCACGCAATATTATTCCAGGGTGCGTTAGATAGCTGGTCTCTGAATAAATTCCAATCAGCTTTCGCATAAGTCTCTATATTAACAGAACTAGTTTGCCATTTGTCGATATTTATGTTGGGTGGGAGATAAATAACACACATTAGCAATGCAGGTCGATCGTGATTCTGTATCCATATCATTTCAATTCTGGGACATTCATACTCAATATGGCCAGAGGTAGCAATGGTGTGAGATATGTAGACACATACTCCTCCCTACGCCTGCTGACACATTCGACGCGACTCCTGGAAGCATGGCCGTGTAACTGAGCTATTGGCAGAGCGCCAATTGTAGCAATAACAAGTGACGAGGTTTAGAGATAAAGTCCGTGACTGCTGTAGGATTACTGAGATTGAAACGAAATTGAACCGAGAGTTTGAACCATGAACGGACGTACACAAACACAAACGAGCAAGTATTATTGCTGGGTCGATATTTTATTCAACCGACGCCATGCATGTGGTGTAAACGGTAATCGCTGAACATGCAGATAATTATTCAAATAAATAAATATCTGCCCGTTATACTGAAAGGATATAGCACTAGAAGGTGAAACATCAACAATGCAGTCAAGGAATGTAATTCAAGTATCCTCAAGGCTGCCCACGAAGCGATTCCTCGAGGGTGCAGGAAAAACTACCGCCCCTACTGGACAACAGAACTGCAAGCAGCACATGATAAACGAGACAAGGCCAGAGAAGATGCAGAGGGTAATCCCTGTCATGAAAACCACTTCACACTACAACAAACTAAAGCCAGGTATCTAAAGACCAAGCTGGAGGCCAAAAGAGGAAGGTGGAGGGAAAAGACGGCAGGGTTTAATTTAGAGAGAGACACAACAAAGCTATGGAGACTGACTAAAGCACTGAATGATGAGGGTGTCGGGGGAGAGAAGATTACCCTTGAAGAAGATGGACAAACACTGCCAGGAAAGATGGCTGCAGATGCCTTTGTGAAGGCATATGCAAAAGAAAGCAACATTTCTATACCACGAATGCGTCAAAAAGAGGTTAGAAAAGAGCAAAAGGAAAGAACAGACACCAACACTCACGATGCAATGAAAGTTGACATTAGTTTAGCAGAACTGAAGAAGTCTATCCGCCAATTGAAGAAGAAGAAATCTCCCGGGCCCCGATGGCATTACGAATGAAATGATCCAACACCTTGGTAATGCATCTCTCCGCAAGTTGCTAGATATCTTTAATCTCAGTTGGACCAATGGAGAGGTTCCTCAGTGCTGGAAGGAAGCCAGAATGACTCATATTCTGAAAAAGGGAAGAACAAGACGAAAGTGCTGAGCTATCGGCCTATCAGTCTTACAAGCTGCATATGCAAGACCATGGAGCGCATCGTTAACCAGCGGTTGCAGTGGTACCTGGAGTCGGAGAACACTATAGTTTCAGAGCAGGCTGGCTTCAGAAGATACAGGAGCACAGAAGATCAAACAACACATCTTGCACAGGTCATAGAGGACACTTTTCAAGTCAAGAAGGTGATGCTAGCTGCCTTTATTGATCTGCAGAAGGCGTTTGACAAGGTGTGGAAGGATGGCCACCTCGTGAAGCTCCGGCGCACAGGCATCGGTGGCAACATGTTCCGATGGACCAAGTCATACCTACACAATCGCAGAGCTAGGGTGCTGGTGGATGGACAATCTGGACAGAATGTATTGCTGAGACAAGGGGTACCACAAGGCGGAGTATTGTCACCGACTCTGTTCATACTCTTGATTAATGACATTGTAGCAGAGCTACCCAATGGGATCCAAGCAGCCCTCTATGCAGATGACCTCGTACTCTGGTGCACCGAGGAGTACACAACGACTGCCACGTACAGAATGCAGCTCACCTTGGACAGAATTACAGCTTGGGCCAATCGCTGGTGTATTACCATTAACAAAGAAAAATCATCAGCCATGCTATTCTCACTGTCCACCAAAACCAAGGTTGGCAATCTGACACTGGGCGGTACTCCACTTGAGTACGAGGACCAGCAGACATACCTGGGAGTCACCTATGACTGATGATTAACATGGAATGAGCACATCTAGAACGCAGAGGCAAAGGCCAGAAGAAAGCCAAACATCATGAGGAAGCTGGCAGGAACAAAGTGGGGTGCCAATGAAAGGATCCTCAAGACCATCTACCTAGGTGCCGTACGACCACACCTTGAGTATGGATCCAGCTCATGGATGACAGCAGCTAAATCTCATCAACAGAACCTCGACAGAGTACAAAACCAGGCATTGCACATCATCACTGGTGGAATGAGATCAACACCAAAAAAAAAATGGAGCAGACAGCAGGCATCCCCCCACTTAGCAAAGGAAGGGAATGATCCAAGCTGCACAGTTCAAATCGTTCAACAACCACCCGATGAAGATCAGGCAAGCACAGCTGTCATCAGGAAGACTTAAAAGATCAAGTTTTGTGCAAGAGACAAAACCACTTCAAAGGAAACAGCAAGAAATGTTGCCAGTACAAATAGAAAGCCCAAACCACACCCTTGATCCTCCACCCTGGGAAAACAAACTAGAGAGCATAGCTAATCGCACGACAGTACCTCATCTCACAACCAAAGATGAACACAGTGATGTGAGCAAGAAGGCCCTGACCCTAGCCATGCTGGAAGAAATGTCCCCTCAGGAGACATGGATAAGGATCTACACAGATGGATCAGCCAAAGATGCAATTAGGAGCGGAGGTGCCGGACTGCACATACAGTATCCAAACGGACAACATGAGTCAGCTGCGATACTGACAGGCAAACACTGCACAAACTACAGAGCTGAAGTCGAAGCACTGGTCCATGCAGCTAATACCATCAGCAGAACAGCAGACCCTATTGCACAGATTGTCTTTTTATCTGATGCCCGCTCCGTCCTTGAGGCTATCACCAAAGGTAAGCTGCCACAACTTGAAGAAGCACTACAAACCATCAAATGCTTTCGGATAGCATTGCAGTGGATCCCCTCACACTGTGGAGTCCAAGGAAATGAGGAAGCAGACAAGATGGCAAAGGTGGGTGCAGAAGAGAATCAGACAGAAAACATGGTTACGCATACAGGGATGAAGACTATCATCAAGTCACTCTATAGAACACCTCAATCAGAAGATGCCTACCATCATCTCTCGAGGCCAGAGCAAGTGACCATTTTTCGTCTCAGAACTGGACATAACAGACTAAACCAACACAGGCGGTTCCACCTTACGACATCGCCCGCTTGTCCTTGTGGAGAAGCAGAACAGACCGCAGAGCACATACTTCAATGTTGCAGTACGTATCAGCTGCTGAGAGAAGAGATCTGGCCTTTGTCAACCTCTTTTCTTGAAAAGCTGTATGGGCCTGTGGAAGAACTGCAGAAAACCACAGATTTCATCTTGAGAACGGCTCTCCAAGGGTGATACCAGCGATCGAAAAGAAGAAGAAGAATACTGAAAGGATAAATGCTTTAAGGCTGAGTAATGGATCAATAGCTCGGTATGGCGATTGATCTAGACAGTATGAATGCGAATTAGCACTACACTAGCCGCCGAAAGATATAAATATACGAGATGTAGCGTTAATGATTTTGCACGTCAACCTTGATTAAATGGTTCCTTTAGTAATCGAGTTCCTATCCATATCAAATATCAAATGTTGGTCATTGCTTCGACGGATGAATACTAGATTAATTAATTCGTGATATCTAACTGGGCATTTGATATAAATCTAGGCCAATTAGGACTTAATTAAATGCATTAGTCGATGATCCGGAATGTACCCGGGCAGCTTTGTCCAGAGAATTACTAATTCGAGACGATCTTAATTAAATCTTCTATATCTGTTGTAAGAGAAATTAGTCGTGACGAAATAGGTTTACTCATTTCTAACTATGAAAATAACTATTCAATGGTGTCTGACACTTAGTCAGGTACCAACTACCTTGTACCAGACATTCAGAATGTACTGCCTATCACTGCTTTTCCACTTAGTAATGTGCTTTGCTTGAAACTGAAAATATTTAAACCATGCACATAATGATTAATACTACACATTTGCATGCTGAATGGAATGTCGCTTTGTATGTCAACTGTTTGTTTGCAGATTGGAACTAGCTGTAACTATAAATCTGGAGTGGCTGTGTCTGACATGTGCTTGTTTTTGGGGCGGACAATGTCAGGTATCAGGCACTTATTTTCAGGCTTGTTCATTTCAGTCAATTGAGCTTGAACTACCAAATATACATTTAAGACGTAAAAAGGTCCAATTGGTTAATTCGAAGCTAATTTCACCGGGAACTGTGGTAGCAATAGGTTCCATAATAACGCGGGATGGTTTGGCCGGTACTGGGGCAATACCAGGTCAATAGATAAATCCCTCGGCCAGTCAAGTATATGACTTCATAATCAAATACGTCACAGATAGCCTAGGCGTCACAATTAAAATTTAAGTCCGTCAGGAACTCTTAATTGTCCATCATGTGTACCAAGTGTATGTTTTACTACTTAATAATCTTTAATTTGACTAGTTTGAAACTAATTTTACTGGGCGCTTTTGCTGTACGATTCGCTGTTGCATAATCAAATTAGTTTCAACATATGTAACAGCCTACCTCTATAGTTTTTCTGGAAATTGCGGTTCAGGGTGTTCAGAGTTCGATCAATCCCAACATGGGCAAAGCGGGGGCGGAGCTTGGCTTACAGAGTGATGTAGTATAGTCAAAACTGGATTCATCCAATCGGCCCAGTATTTGCCCAGTACCGGCCCAGGAACGTGTATTATCAGGGTTCTCGTAAAATTGGCTTCGAAATATTAAAAAACCTACCTATTTGCTTTAATGAAATTGGATTCAATGATTTTTAGGTTCAAAATTAAATTAAGATATATGAATGTGCAATTATACATCATCTTAGTATTATTATAAGTAATCGTGGGTTAGTGTGCCAATGCTATGGTACATGAACATAGCCACGTTGACATATGGATGGACACACCAATACGAAAGGACCGACAAAGCATACATGGATGCGTTGATGACAATACACGTATATTAGGAACAGGCACACAAACACGGCCGCGAAAAAATTTAGAAAGTATTCAACTACGTATTAGGAGAAGCATAAAGATTAAAGCCGACATCTGGCATTGCAGGGTATATAGAAAAGGGGAGGTAGAAACACCAGTGCTTCTGAATCCATGCGCGTGCTAATTCAAACATTCAAAATCACATCCAATATACACCGCAACATAATGACATATTGCTTTTTATTCAACAACTTATTGGAGCAATTTCCTTATCGGCGTATCGGCGTTTTAATATCCGGTTTATTATTCGCTTATACGAAGGCCTGCTTAGGAACGCCCCCGTGGTGGTACACATAGAGCTCCGATTATGGATAAAAATAGACTACCTATTGGGTTACCCAGTATAGATTATTGGGTACGTTAGCCTATGTTGGTTTGGAAATACTATAACAGGTAAAACCCATTAATGTTCACCACACACTCTAGATCGTGCTGACACAAATAATTCAATCTCACTTCTCCCTACTATTATTAGTATCGTAATCTTACCACCCGTCTCTATCTCTCTAACCCTCTCTCATTTTCCCTCTAATCGCCATCCACTTATCTGTCCACCCATCCACCCATCAATTCATCCATCTATCCATCCACCCACCCATGTTGACCCACCAACACACCCACGCACCCAGTCAGTGACCCCATTCATTCACTCACCCACCCATCTCGGTCATGCGGATCGACAAATCGATCGATGGATCGATCAATCAATCAATCCGACCTATCGATAAATCCGATATATCGATCTATCCCATCCTCCTCCACTCTGTTCCTTCCTCACTCGCTCTCGCTCACACTCTCCCTCCCGCCCTCCCTTACCCCCCACTCATCCCTATCTAGGCTCCCTCTCTCCTTCTCTCTCAAATGTGCATGTCTTAAATCACTTAAGGCAAGCGTTGGCTAGGCGGCCTGATAATTATACATCAAGAAGTGTCTGGCACATTTTTTCATCTCATGCGAGGTGATGGCATTGTCATTTCTACGCGATATCGTTTTGCGATTGGAGTGCCGTTAATATGTGGCTGAATCTTTTAGCCTATCAACGCTTTTATCTAATATCTTGGTGATATCAATATTATGCATAACCATGTTGTACAATACTGTTGTGATTACAAAATGTGGAATCAAATGGGACCCAGAATCCTTACTGCTATGAGTATCAGAGAAGACTTAGAAGTAGGCGACATACTTACTCAATCAAAAATTATGTATCCTACTCTTAGAGGCCGACACAGCGCAGATTGAAGACGTGCGTCGATTGCGAGAGTTTTGGTGAATGGGGAGCTAACCATGAGAAGGCGGTGGCTAGGCGGCTTGTAACAATTATCACTAGTTAGAAGTAGTCCAAGTGAACTGTGCAGGGCCTACTGAACAAGAAGAAGAAGTGTTCCCATAGGCGGGGAATATTTTTTTGCGTTTAGCGTGCAGGACGTCACCCGCCCAGAGCAGCGGCAAAAGGGGGGATGTCCTTATTGGTGTGAATACACAGTAAATGCGACGCCGTTACAACGCTAGCAATTTGTCTTCACGTTGACCTGTGTGCTATATCGTCACCCGCAATTTATTGCTAAGACGGGAGATCTCCTGTCAGAATGTTCAAGGCGAAAACTGAACAGCAGTTCGGAAGGGGTGGCGAATCAACAAAAGGCTGCTTAAGGCGATATCTCTGAAGATTTCCGTATGAGAGGAAGATGAGAACAAGATTTGTGCGTGGATTTAAAGGTTTTTATCATGCATAGTTCAATTCAAGCCGCAGAAACAGTCACAGTCGCGGTAAAAACCGTTCCACAAATGCGAGGTCTAGGTTTTGCTATTGCAGGCATTGTCGGCTTTCAACCAGCCTTGGTAGGTATGTTCCGAAGGCACAACATCACGCGGTGATCCTCAACAGCCAGATATCACAATAAGCCGGGCATGTGGTACTTGCTGGAGCATGTGAAAGTTCAACGGCTTCCTCGCGTAATAAGCGGTCACAAAGAGGCGGCGCGGAGGTTAGTTCATCTCACGGTAAAGCCGAGTCTAGTGAATGGCACAGTTAGAATTGAAGATGCTGGAGCGGTTGCTTAGTTGCTTCTTATTTTAGAACGAGAACAACAAGCGGCAGTTTTCAGAGCGGTGCGGAGGCGATAGTTTGGAGGCGGAGAAATTTAGGTTGTTAATTGGGCCGCTTTAGCAGAGTGGTCCTTCCAAAATTTAAGGCTGCCTCGCATGTAGATGGTTGTCCGCTGCGAGCAGCTAGAACCCTGACCATCCTGTAGTGCACATTTCTCGTCATTACCGAACCGGGAAGCGGGATGTATACTGTCGACCGGGGTCGTTGGCGAGGCAGAGACAAAGCAACCTTTCAGCTGCTCGAACCTGAGATTACAGAGCAATCAGCTTTTCTACTCTCTGCTTTGCATCTCACTATCTTCTTAGCGAATGGCTGGCTTTCTTCCCACCCAGCCACGCACGCACGCACGCACGCACGCACGCACGCACGCACGCACGCACGCACGCACGCACGCACGCACGCACGCACGCACGCACGCACGCACGCACGCACGCACGCACGCACGCACGCGCGCGCGGGTATCCAACCACGTGTTACGAGAAGCATAAAGACTATAGCCTGCATCGTGCATTGCAGGGTATATATACTGACCCAAAAAAGTTTAGCAACACTGAGAATATTACTGTATAAATGTTATTTAACAAAAACAATAAATTGATTCAAATATATTATTTAATTGATAGGTCATTTTCCAATTTGAACAACAGCCTCTTGTTACTGTAATGCTAGCATCGCGCCTTTAACACGGCATTATTCAACGGAAGGGTCCAATTTAAATAATGACACTGAGCTGTCAATGCCGGTTGTGACATCCGCGCGCAATAACCACTGCCGTACATCGCTTTCTCATGCTTCGAATTAAGCACCTGATGTCACGAAGAGGAATCGCATCCCATTCCTGGAGCAGTGCAGCTTCCAGCTCCCGCACGTTGTGCAGATGTGGATGGTTCTCACACACCATACGGCCAAGAATGGCCCACACCTGTTCGATAGGAGACAGGTCCGGTGATCACGCTGGCCAGTCCAACACCGGAACGTTGTTAACCTCAAGGAAATCACTGGCGACCCTAGCTGTTGTCTTGCTGGAACATAAAGTCTGCACGATGCTGCATAAAAGCGATGACAACAGGGGCGACAACTTCTTCACAGTAACGTTGAGCCGTTAGATTTCCGCGAATCACAATAAGATCTGTTTTGCCATTTTCATGGATTCCAGCCCACACCATGACACTGCCACCACCGAATCTGTCGTGCTGAATGATGTTGGCTGCATCATACCGTTCTCCCAAACGTCGCCAAACCCGTTGCCTACCATCCGCCACATCCACACAAAACCTCGACTCATCACTGAACAAAGCGTGGCTCCATTGTTGAGCATGCCATTCAAACCGATTCCCGATGTGACGCTCTGTAAGCGGAACAGCAACAAGTGGACGACGGGCATGCAGTCCGGCATCATGGAGTCTGTTTCGCACAGTGTGTGCATGCACTGTAGTGCCGGTACCGGTGTGCAAATTACGGGGCAGCCGCGGCACAGTCTAAAACCTGTGACGTCGTGATGACGTCACTAAGTAGCGGTCTTCTCGTGGTGTTGTTGCTCTCGGTCTGCCAGATCGTGGTCGGTCATTAACATGTCCAGTTTCCTGCTCACGTTGGCGGAGACGGGAAATGGTTGAGGCGCGAACATTAAAATGTCGAGCAACAGCGCGAATGCTCTGCCCAGCGGCGAGTCTTCCCATTGCTTCATGGCGCTGAGTTTCGGGTAGCCCTGGGCGGCGGCCCAGGTTCGGTAGGGTACACTTTTAAGCGTTTTCTGTTAACGTTCGTTATCTGCTTTTGCAATAATGGTGAAGTTTTGCCTTCGCTGCCCGCCAATGTGGGCCAATGCATGAAAAATTCATTTTGACATGCAGTAAGCGTGCGCCCGGGAAATGCAAGAAATGATTTGCATTTCTTCATGATCAGCGAGACATTACATTGACGAAACATGCCTGCAAATTTGGTCATAAATGGACGCATAGTTTTAATACAACAAACCAAACTTCACTGTTGCTAAACCTTTTTGGCTCAGTATATAGAAAAGGGGATTTAGAAGCACATTGCTTCTAAATCCATGAGCGTACTAATTCAAACGTGAACACTCACATCAACTATACACCCACAACATAATGACAAATGGCTTTTTATTCAAGTGGAGTGTCGTTAATATGTGGGTGAATCTGTTATCATATCAACGCGCTTATCTAATATCCGGGTGATATCAATATTGCGCATAACCACGTTGTACAATACTGATATGTTTAGAAAATAGGGAATTGAAATGGAGCTCAGAATCCTTACTGCTATTACTATCGTAGAAGACTTAGAAGTAGGCGAACACTTGCTCAATCAAAATTATCGCATGAATGGATAATACGATACGTAATTCTCGACGTCAATCACGGACACTGTCACACTCATGGGGCGTTGTTACCTTTTCCCTTTCAATGCTATCGTTATCAAACTACGACTGTCTGTATAATTGTCTAGATTGAAGCGTTACATGTTAGGGTATTACAATCGCATGCTCAGGAAATGGATAACGGCTGTACTACGCGCCGGCAAACACATTTTGTTGGAATTAATAATCTTGCATTTTCTCAATCAAATTCCGTTGCGCTGCTCGGGTCAAACGATGTTTTAATAATACGATGATGAGCGCCTTCAAGCGTACGAGATGCGGGGTCATATTACCCTAACTACGTTATTATTAATAATAGCTGACAGGTCAATAACCAGCAAGTGAGCTTACGCCATGTCGACTCTCACTCGGCCGTCCATCATTTCTCCTTCTACCAACGTTTCATTAAATGAACTCTTCTCATGAACCACTGTGTGGCCAACCTGAACACCGATGCATCATTGGGGCATATAGATCATCAAATGTTGAAATGCAGCTGGTCGATCGAGTTTGATGGTTCTGGTATGTTGAATGGATCAAGCCATAACTATGAAATAGGAGTATGCATAATATACGAACCCATCGATTTTGATTGATTGATGGCGCCGAATGTTTTCATATGTTGACATGATCGTATTTTCAAAATAACACGCACGCACACGCTGCTGACGAAGGTTACTGGACCACTATGGCAATTCTCGTCAATCCGGCCAGCTATTTGCCCAGTAGAGACCCAATAACCTCGGTCTAAGCCAGGCGCTGGGCGGTGGGAAGACTTACTGCTGTAAACTTTGAATTACGTCAGCAATCTTATCCATGACTGATTGCCTGATACGATCCGATATGAATCATAGAACTTAGCGGCAAATAATCAGCCAACGATCCATTCTAAGAAACGTCTCCGAATTAAACTCTTGCCATTGTTTTATTTGCACGCGTACCTGAGAACTAGATGAATGCATTCTATCGATCAATTATATGACGTCATAATAAACTACTGGGTTCTTGAACAGACTGCTGTCATGCATATTGAAAAACATTTCCTCTAAAGGTGCGTCTCATTATCTTTTATTAGATAAATAGCGTGATGATTTTGTCCAAGATTTTGCTAGAAGCAATTTAACATTTTCGTTGTATTGAGATTATTTGATAGGCCTCACTCCGGGTTCATTGTGAACTGGACAGATGCAAATGTTATCAATCAGCGAGGAGTGCCGTCAGCTCTAAGAATAGACAACTTAGATAGTCTTAATTAGTCTGCGGTTCTAAGCAAGCCTGTTATCATCGCCCGTGGACCACAACAGGCAAACCTTTAATTAAATCATTATTTGAACAGTGAAATAGTGATGACAAGATATAACTAGAACTGTCAGAGAAGCAAGTAAAGCCAAGCGTAAACACCGCCAGAAACCAATTGATGAATCCAGTTTCTCAGTCAATTATATGATACACTTATCAACAGCGTCGCATGTAGGCCCACATAATCAATTACGCCATGAATGGCATAATTAAGCCAGTCATAAACGCTTAATAGTCCGTCAAGTTCAGCGAATTGTACGTCTTTACTAATTAACAAACATTCTGTTGAATATTTTGATACTAATTTGGCTGGGCGCTGTTGCTGCCATAGGCATGGACATAGGCTGCAACAACACCCAATGTATTAGGTTTAAAATAACCAACAGCTTACTTTTATAGTTTTCTGGTAATAGAAATTTAGGGACTGTAGGGATGCATTGATCCCAACATGGGCAAAGCGGGGTGGAACTTAGCTACAGATGTGCTGGGCATAGCTAAAACTTAATTCACCCACTACACTCACTCTGACCGGTTCCATAGCTGCCATAAGGCCCACTTCAACAAACTCGATTTTTAGCTTTACAAATACCTTTTTTACGAAACACGTCTGTCCACTCAGGCGAATTTAAAGCTTAACACATTACAAACTGCGCACGGCGGTTTCACTATCTATGGGGATAATTGACGTCGATGGCCAATGTTCGTCGAATGGCAGGGAATGCTCAGCAAGCATTATTATTTTCAGTAATGGATGATAAAAAATATTACCCATGCAGAGGATGTCATAGCACGAACTTGCTAAGTGTTTTGCAATCAAATCTCGGGAAGAGTAATCTAGGACCGCAAAGGACGAAAAAGGTCATACATTAAGTCGCAGTGGAGAAGACTCAGTGATGAATAATGAAGAAAACTGATTGCGGTGAAAAGGTCGCCTTCCTCTCAGTCGGAATACAATCACGCCGTCGTTGCCGTCCCCGTCGTCGTCGCCGTGGTCGTCGTCGTCGTCGCCGTGGTTGTCGTCGTCTATCCCAAACTGTCACCAAGGCGTTTTTATCACAGTTATTTATACTACGGATTGCTGAGGATCCCTAATAAGCAGATATCCCTTAGTTTACAGAAATTGCTCTGTATTGTAATGCCCATGTTATTATTAGTAGCGTTCTTGTCCCTGTATAGAGGGTATTTTCACATTGCACGTTCAAGCATCAACAATGTGCGTATTGCTGAGCATCTCCGTGAACAACGCAAGCAACGTAGGCAAAATGTCTATGAACATGCTTTGAACATGACATTTTGTCTCAAATCAAACCCATATGATTGGCAAATTGTCAGATTCGATATAACCGCTGATATTTCGATGGTCGATATAAAGAGGTTAATCTCATTAAATACGCTATCGCCATTATACGTGTTCATAGAATCGTCCATTTCCTTAAAAAATTGATTTTTTTCTGGCGCTAGGAATGTTATTAAGAAGCCTATGAAATGAAGTACTCGATCAGCAGCGCTTATCGCGTTAATATTTAACCCCTCTTCTGACAACGGCGCCCTAAAGCGCTCACAATACTAATCATATCTATCAGCATTTCAAGGAAAAGATTTAAAAAATTTGATGGCTTTGCTAAGTGAATGTGACTTTACAGGCCAAGAGAAGACTAGTTTAGTAAATTTACCTGTGGAATTGAGCAAAAATGGCTTTTTGTTGTCTTGCAATTGGATACATCTATAGTGACCATTTCAGAGACAGGCTTGATGATAAGAGGTGTAATGCTAAAAAAGAAATCAAAGCTTTAGTTTTGTCAGTGTCCATTTGCAAGGCTCAGAGTAAAGTATTTTTGAAAATTTACCACGGGAATGACTGGCTCGGTAACCGAGCCTGTCATTCCAGTGGTAAATTTTCAAAAATACTCTACTCTGCGCCTGCACATGAGCATTCATGAAGACCACTGCATGGTAATTTGGCACAAGAGGGGGGGGGGGTTAAACCCGATTACGGTTACATTTGTACTGCATGGCAATTATGTAGGGATGCATCTGCACATAGGCAGCGTATTTGATTGACTGTATCATGCCATAGGTAATGAATCAATGCCAGTATTTTAATCTACACATCTAATAAACGTGTTCTTAGTGGTTTTCATATTGCAAAAAACTCTCACAAATGACATTTTGTGGTTGGTCAGTTGGTATGATAAAGCTCATGTGATTGTCAGAACATTGCTATGACATTCCGGAAAGCTTAACGAAGCATTATTTCAATGACCTCCTGAGATTAATAAAGCCCGTAATGCTGTCAGCGTCACCTGCTACAATGCTACTCTAGGTTAATCATCTCATGTCATCTTGTCTGGAAAACATTTCTCACAAAATTGTTTCAATAATCATTTTATATGGCGAAATTGCTGGTATTTTTCGAAAGTCCACGCTTCAAGCACTCGTGTGTACTGGGCGACCGACACACAGAATTGGCATGTAATTCGTTGATTACATTAGCTGGAGTCCATTAACAGCGCGTTGTGTATCATTGACAAGCTGTCAGACACCAGTTGTCAGAATTTCGCGGAGACAGTAAGCCTTTTGCTGCTGCATGTCGAGAAAACATAAGTACGTGTGTGCGAAATATGAATAGGAAGCTGTGTTGCTAAAGTCTGTTAGTATCTAAGACGTGGGCAATCTTTTGTTAAATTGCGAGGAAAGAAAAGGTCAACGTTCCTTCAAAGGATGGAGACAGCTTTACGCTTTTGTCTCCAGTTATCAAAGTAAAGTCCGGATAATCGCGCCTGCAAACACGCATGCGAAGATAGTGTAATAGGTGCCTGAATGAAAGTCCAATCGTCCCTCTGTGTACGTAATAATCAGCTCACCCGCGACAAATTATTACGCCCCGCGCGCGCTATTTATCTGAGACAATTGTATGTTTATGTCTAATCAAACCATATTTATTGATAAGTATACACGCACGTACGCACACACGTACGAACGCGCTGATGCGTGAAACAAACGTCTACTGGAATGACTTTAATGAAATGGCGGAGCTGGTTTATCTTCGCGCAATATGAAGATACCTTGATTCTATTTCTATCGATGCATGGTGTATTGGAGCACAATGGGCATTTACAGTTTTAGCTATTCCCGGCCCATCTCTAGCTAAGCTCCATCCACACCTCGCTCGTGTTGGAACCGATCGATCCGTTAATTCCCTGACTAATATCTTGAAACTGATTTGACTGGGCGCTGTTGCCGCCGTCATGTACGTGATTATGACGTCATATGATGGATGGATAAACTGGAAATGTGCGTTGTTTCCAAAGCAAACTAAAATCCAGAAAAGTTCTCCTGGGTAGATGTTTCACAATATTAATATAATAAACGGCATTAGTGGATTTCTGTTTCCATTCTAACTATCCATCTGTGTACTTATATAAGAGTGCGTTAATATATTCTATGCATCGCTTCAGTCGAAATTCTTAAATCAGCAAGTTAGTCGCCATGAAGAGTCATTATGAAATTAAGAAAGTTTTTTAGTAAAAAAAAGTAAATGAATTAAGTATGCACGTTTGTAATGTGTATCAATTAATCGCCCGCCATTTTGTTTTGCGGCGGTCATTTTCTTTTCCCCACACCTCCAGCATAATAAAAGGACTCGCCAAATCTAATTCGTCCCCATTCGCCTTTTGATGCCTCGTGTGTAAGACATCTAGCGAGCACTAACTATCAAAGTTTCGTCACATAAAATACAGAGAAATCACGACCTGAGGACACACACATGAAATGAATATGTTTATAATTACGTTCTATCATATCCAGGATAAATATTCATTCAAAATTGGTTATAGATGTGTACTTATTCTCTCACAAACGAGCTATTCCGCCATGCATTCACAAACACCAAGACATTTTGGAAATATCAATAATGCTGACATCATTGATCTATGTGTAGATCAACTCAATCCAATCCAATTAGTTTATTTGCATATCAAAGCGAATGGGCCCTAAGCGACATAGTCACAGAAATATTGCCTCTAAAATGTGTGTATAAATGACAGGAGGACGATAGGATGCGTGATTTCAGGTTTTTATACCGAGTCACTGAAAATAATTCACAGTAATGTAGGGGAGATCAGGGTAACACGTACACATACATTATATTTGGCAAGGGGCGATTTGGGTAAGATGCAAAATGAGTGGTTTGGTGTGGGGCTGAGCTATCTGTGCCAGTACCACTACGACTACCAATATCGCTCCACTAACAATATCAACATCACCACGACAACAACAACAACAACAGCCACCACCTCCCCCACCCCGGACAGTGCCACTACCACTAATACCACCACGCTCCACCACCAACACATCTACTACTACTACTACTACTACTACTACTACTACTACTACTACTACTACTACTACTACTACTACTACTACTACTACTACTACTACTACTACCTTAGTACCACGAAGGCGGCAAGCACCATGATGACAATGATGGCGACTTTAGGGGATTGCAATCCATCCTTGGTTACATAGAGCCCTTTTCCTGTCCATCATCATCATCATCATCATGGCATCGTCACTGCTGTTGTCGTTACTGTCATCCCCACTACCACCACCACCACTACCATGTACCATCATCATCATAAGCAGCAGCAGCAGCCCCACCAGCACCACTTCCATCACCAGCCACCGCCACCAGCACCCACCATCTGTTCTTATTAGTGCTTTTTATCTTTTAACAATCTTCCTCATCACTCTAGTGTTCTGATCGTGGTTATATTGACTTGAGGTTGGGTGTGGTTGATAGTTGCCCCCACATGTTGAAACAAGCTAGAAATAATCTCAGTAGCTGCTGGATCCAGATTTGTTTATTTTCTAGGTTTTCCGGATTTTTTCGCACCATGCCCAAAGTACTGACATCCTAGTGTATGGTCACACCTTTTTCTGGGGGTGTGTGGAAAAGAAAATGGCCGCCGCAAAAAAAAATGGCGGACGATTACCTGATACAAATTGCAAACATGAATAGTTAATTCACTTACTTTTTTTTTACTTAGGAAACATCATATTTTCATAATGACCCTTCAGCTTTAAATGTGCCCCTTAAATGAAATCTGCCATAATTGCATGCGTAGGCCCTATAGAAACATCACACTTAGATTTATTCAAATGTGTTGTTGTGTACATACGTACATGTATGTCTACAAACAAATGTTGATTATTTTGCTTTCAAATAACAATGCGTTTGGGTTCTACCGTCTGTGATTTTAATTAGCAGTTAGATACTGATGAATAACGTATCTATTGATAATGTTATAAACCACATATATTCCGATTGGAATCCATGTGAGAATCTAAACTGAGTGATATTATAGGCATAGGCCTATGTATCAAGTCAATGGAGGAAACCAGTTATAGCTATTCCCCACCAATCTCTAGCTAAGTTCTACCCACACTTTGCCCATGTTGGAATCAATCGTTGGCTGCACCCTCAGAATCTTATTTTCAGAAAGCGTCACAGGTAAGCTGTTGAAAGTTTTGAAACTAATTTGACTGGGTGCTGGCATGGGCAGCAACAACGCCTAGTCAAATTTGTTTCAAAATATTCAACATAATGTTTATTAAATATAGTAAAGACATACAATTCCAACAACTTAACGGACTTAAGCATTTGTGTCGGGCTTAATTACTTCATTCAAGACGTGAGCCTACATGTGATGTTGTTGCTTATGGTGTCATATGATTGACTGAGAAACTGGATTCATCATCTGGTTTTTGGCGGTGTTTACGCTTGGCTTTACTTCCTTCTCTGACAGTTCTAGTTATTAGTCATGCGTCATATTGCATAAAATATGGTCCCGTGGGAATTTTATGATGAAAGCAAGCCAATAGACTCGATGTATTAAGGAGCCTTCAAAGAACAAGAAAATCATGTTGACAATCTGGGAATTTGCTCCGGTGATAGTTATACATTTTTTGCAGAAAGGACCTAAACAAGCAACTTTTTTCGGTATGGTTTTATAGCGTATTAACCAAATACATCCATCCATTAATTTGTGTGCATTCTATTTCATCCAGTGACAATGCTTATCATAATATTCGATTCTAGCATGAATTTCGACGCTTTAATCAGCGTTTACCACACATTTGAACACATGTACACTGTTTTGATGAAAAGAATCTGATCACTCAGTTATTGTAAACGATCCTCGAAACTGTAAATTTAATGCTACGTATTGCGTTTTGCCTAGGCGGAGACCTTGCTCAGTCCAATTTGAAGAGGAATATAGACACTTAAGCACATTGCAGCTCAAGCAACCACTGACTCCTTTGGTGCAAAAGAATGGCAGTTTATTGCCATATGGTCGAAAGACCACACGACATGAATAACCACTGGGCTCCAAAAGGTGTGTTGTAGCCTATTACAATTGACGTGTAATACGAGACCATCTGTCTTTGGTGACAGTTGTTGTTTGGACTATACTATGTTTGTTTAAGTTAACTTGTGTGTACACTGTACATGTATTCTATCTAACGCGTATGTATTGCTTTATGCTGTAGGTGATCGCTATTATAATAGGACCACGTGTACCATTATGATCTAAATTCCACCAATAGACTAGCTACCTCTGTGCTTTTGTGGTGTCAGACCCTTCATCATCTCTGCTAATATTCTGTTTGAATAAACATTCTGGAATCTGTAGAGGAGGAGATAGCCACAACTATGCTGCGGAAAAGGCTAATGAATGATAATGTTTACCTACCTCCTGATGTAAGTCATGGAAGGAATGCCTTTTCGCTGTTGATAATGTTGGTTTTGCAGAGGACATGCCAGATGGGGAACGTACCCTGCACACGACTGCTATTGCTATTTGTCAACGTTGTCAACCTAATGATGCGTTATCCAAGCTAGAGCTAACAGGTCCAGCTCTGAGATATTCATTGAAGGAACTGTCAAAGCCAGCAATGCCACTCTTGTACTGCCCCAAGCCAACATCCACGCCACCATGCTGTGTCTATGATTCATTCAGTCTGGCAGAAGATGTAGGGGTACAATCAGATGACAGTCTTCCCGATGTTGCCTGGCGTATGGGTCGAACCCTGGTTAAATTGAATAGACTGGCTGGTGACAAGTTTCTGATGAAGAGGATGCACGTACAAAGGGTAACGTTCCAACATGGCCTGCATATCACTCATTGATAAGTGAGGAACTACCTACAGCGGGAGTCGGCACACCATCGCTCATTGCGGTACCTGTTGATGACTGGTAGACACTACTACCAGTGCTCATGCATATCAGTGCAAAGGTAGTGGGCCCTAGTCATAAGACTACGATTTTCCGTGATATGGGCTGAGTTACATGCCGGAAAACTAACTTCAGATGGCTCTCAAAAGATATGGATAGCATCATACTCTGCCCAGGTGAGCTTCGCATTGTAGTGGCAGAATAAAGATGCAGCGGGGCTTACATTGAAGCTGACATGTGTGGACCAATGACCGTTAAGCAGATCATCGATGGGAAGCATGTAGAGAGGAATCGAGGCACATATATTGACCCTGCAAGCTATGTTTATGCTATACCAGAAAGCATTCTTCCAGAGCCATTCATATCCATCAGAGCTGTCAGAATTGGCAACTGGAAGCAACATTTACCAAGTACGTCTTTGCTCATGACAAGCTTACTTGTGCGCCCATGATCCCTCTATGCTCACCAGATATGGAATCACTAAGGATATCAGACAATGACATCTATCAAGTGTTTTTGCATGGTAACTGGGTCGTGGACCAAAATCCACACATTACATTCTGTACAATTGGTGCTGATCATGCGTTGGAGCATATCAAACGCTCAATGAAAGTAGCTGGGTCATAGGGATCACACTGAATGTTAATGCATGCCCCACGTTTTTTCTCATCTCTCCACAACTTGCAGCACTTGCTGAACACACCCAAAAACGGCTGGCGTAATATCATCTGCACAACTGCATCACCATGCACTCACAAAATCATTGATGATGCGTCAAGATAAATGCATTTAAGCTCTTGCTTCCACACTGCAGATTTTCACCAATCCATTCACAGATAAATGTGCTGAGCTTTTCAACTTGGAGACAAAGGCAATTATGGTGGAAAAGGTTTAACACGATCTCTGTAGACAAAGGGGCGTTGGCAACAAATTGCTTGATGAATTTGTCCCAAATGGCATCAAGTCAGGGACAATCAATCTGTTATCTCCAATGAGAAAATGTCAGCTACAGACATGGAAAATCACAGAAAAGTAAACGAGAGTGATCACAGGAGACTATGTGAATGAGCCAAAGGAAGACAGAAACCTATTTGCTCGGTTGCTGTTGGTGTCTAAGTCAAGGCCTGAGATAAAGCTAGCGGAAACAATATGTCGACACGAGCTCTCGGTTGTGCCAAGATCAATGTTGGTAGCTGATGGAATAATGGTACACTGCCAGGTGAAGAGTAGCTTGATGTCCATCCTTGAAAATCTGCCTATAGAAGACGACACATTCCAAGACACAGAGGAGCATGCAGGGAATGAGTGTAGTGTCATTACCAGTACGGACATTCCAAATACAAGTTGCGACACACGTATTGATGCAACAGTGGCACTTGTGGATGCCATTGCAGAAGTGCAATTATGATAAAGGCCTGATTGTATCAAGAACTGCAGAAAAATGGGTGCAGTGTACCTCATATTTGACTGATATGATCCTCCCAGCGAATTAAAGACAGCTACGCGTCGCAGAAGGCAACACAGGCAGCCTTCAATATCATACCACATAACGGATATAATAATGATAATGGAAGTTCCCATGACACCACTCTTGTCGGACAGTAAGACAAACATGGAACTGACGTGCTTCCTAGCTGAAATGATGCTGGAAAAAGCATGTGTAAATAATAAGCACGCAGTTATGGCATGGGGTTGTCAGTACAGATGAATGCATAGGAATCTGAGATGCTTACAAAATAATCAGGAGGAAATTGATACAAAGATACTATTGCATGCGAAAGATGCAACGGTTTGTGGGGCTTCTACTATCAGCATTATCTGACGAGTTACTGACGTCGTCGTCTTGGCTCGGCGATGATATCCGGAATTATGCAAGGACACCAACTTTGTAACTGGCACTGGTCAGAAGCACCAAACCATTCCACTGAAGCCCATATATGAAGCACTTGGAGAGAACAATGTAACAGCATTTCCTCGACTCCATGCCATCAGTGGTACCAACAATACAAGAGGCTTTGCTGGAAATGGAAAGCTTGTGTTCTGGAAGTGTTTAGAAGAAGCCAATGATGATATAATACTGGCACTTACATGCCTTGGCCAGCTCTCGAGCATTTCATTTGCACCCTGTACTTACCTCAAACTCAGATCTTAAAGGTGGAGAAGTTGAAGTGGTGACTGTTTAACAAGAAGCAAGCAGAATCGAAAGGCTTCCACCTACCCACGATGCACTACATGTACATCAACCGATCCTATGAGCCCACAATGACAAGAGTATGGATGGAAATTATAAGTGAAATGTGGGTTCCAGTTATGGCAACGCAACTTCCAGCGACAAAGGCTGTTCTCCACTTAGTCAAGTGTGGCTGCACCAAGACACGATACGAAACAACAAGATGCGCCAGTTGGAAGGCAGGATTGAGGTGTACAGACATATCTGGTTGTTCGGACATGGGGGAGCCATGTGAAAACGGTGAGGAGAATAGTCTTTCACACGTTGAGGATGTGGAGGATGACTTGGTGGAAAGAGATGATGACGACCATGATATTTTCATAGGAATTGGTCATATTGTAAAGTACTTGTCAAATTTAAGTGTTGAGCAATTGGTTGTTTTAGTTGAACACAGTAAATGTACATAGATTTTAATCACAAACTCTTTGTAATCTTCTGTTCCATAAACTCCACACAAATGTATGATATTCGCATACACATCCATCAAAAGATGTGAAGTGATATATGGCCTTACACTGGTGAACAGTCACACTGTTTCCCACACTGCCAACATGCTTGCTGTTGTTACTTAAGTATCCTAAAGGTGTCCAAGTGGGTGGCTTGCTTTCATCACAAAACACACACGGGACTTCACATGGGCCGTGACTATTTAGCTTGTGATCAATATTTCCCTGTTCAAATAATGATTTACTTAAAGGGGTGCCTGTTGTGGTCCACGGGTGATGGTATCAGGCTTGCTTAGAACCGCAGACTACTTAAACCTATCCAAGTGGTCTATTCTTAGAGCTGACAGCTCTCCTCGCTGATTGATAACATTTTCCTCTGTCCAGTACACAATAAACCCCGAGCGAAAGCAATCAAATAATCTCAATGCAACGAAAATGTTAAAATTGCTTCTTGCAAATAGTTATTGAACCGTGCCTTGAGAGGAAATGTTTTCCAATATGTATGACAGGAGCCGGTTCAAGAAAGCATTTAACATGTGATGCTGACAGTTACATCATATCATTTGCAATGTTTAGCTTACAGTCATTGCCTTAGTAACACTTGAACAGCATCACCCGCGAGACGATGCATAAAGAAACGCGGTAAGTCCACTAATGTTGAATTATGATCAGGCATGTGAACACCATATGGTGTTTTCCACATTTGATGTTCTTAAATGTAACCTGCTGAGATTTTCAAACTTTCGCCCATTTTTAGTTCAGATTATAAATAATAAGTAGCTTAACCGTTTCATGGCGAATGCGGTCCAAACCGGACTTTGCTGTGATCTTGATGAATGCCCATTGGTGGTTAAGAGGTTATTTTTTAAAGTTTAGTGGAACGACTAGTTCGCTAACCGAGTCAGTCATTCCAATGGTAAAATTTCAAAAATAGACTTCTCTTGTCCTGTAAATAGGCATGCATTAACCCTTTGAACCCTGAGTTCCCAGATTCATAATTTTAAAACGATCATACAGGTGAGCTGCCGCCAGTCAGATTAGTTTCAAAATACTCAACAAAATATTTATAAAATCATCAAAGATTTTGGTGTTTTTGGCCTTTCGGTTTCAAAGTGTTAAGCAAATATTTATATTTTCTTGAACAAATGTATTCATTAAAGTGTTAATAAGTCCTGTAATGTTCATTAATGTAATCCATATGGAGGCAAATGCGTTAATACCCATTGGTGTCACTGATCGCAGAGTGACAAGTCTTTCTTTTGATGAAATCGGCTCTGGATCTTTAAGCGTGTTTTGCAGACGGCATATTCCGTTATATCTCTGGCTAAGTCACGAACAATTTTCAGTCAAATTATTTTCAAAATATTCAGCATGTCAAGAGTTTTAGCTCATTGAAGTTATTCTCTAATGGCTTGCTGCGTAGAGAAAATGAATTAAGGCGTTATAAAGGTTTCATCTTTCAATGTGACAATATCGTCAAACATGGCAACATCAAGAGCAGACGAGCATCAAACGTTTCCACATAAAATATTCAAGTGAGGTTATTCACCGAGCCGTAGCTAAGCTAAAGAATAGATTATTCTGCTCACATTTTTAAGGCTTTGATTTCTAGAAGAATAATGAGTTTTATACACGGAATTTTCCATTTTTGCATACTCATTGCTACACGCATTGGCTTTGGTGGCTTTAATGGCGGCCTATGTAGTAGTAAAGGGGTGAAATAGATGCACTTTTCATTAGCCCTCCCAAGCCATTAGTTTTCGAGGGGACGTATAACGAGATAGGTCAATGTAAAGCGCATCTATGTCACCCCTTACCTCTTGGGTATAGATCAAAGCCAATGCGCGTAGCAATGAGCATGAACAATGGAAAATTATGTCACAACAAACTCTAAAAAAGGTCTAGTGCAATCCTATACTATTGTTTTCTAAGATATTATAAAATATACTAAAAATACCCATTTTCGTTGTTTCCTCATGCAAATTCTGTAGATCGTATATATATGAAACGTATAGGTCTTAGTACACTCAGACACTTCTAATAATACAAACATTACTATATGTATAGCAAGAACATGCATTACTACTAGTACATAGGGATGATCACTATAGCTGGCTCTTTGTCATAACGACCAAAAACAGAGTCTCGTATTTATATCGACATCATCTGACAATTAAAATGCTATTATTGATTATGGGATGTAGCGATAAATGCACAATCTGATTGGCTGAACCGATAGACTCAGAGTTATATATTATTGGCTATAGTATATATAAATTATAAGCCAGCTGTAAATCAATATTGATTATGCCCTATAGTGATAGACGCACAATCTGATAGGATGAAGCGGTAGACGCGGATAAATTATAGCCCCCCCACCTGTTAGCGAATTATTGAGTATTGGCATAGTGATACACACACATGAAAGATAGTCAGATGTTATCGATATTGATTATTCCAACAAGTGATACTTGTACCTTTGTCCATAGAGGATTTACAGTTATAACCTACAAATAAACTTAGGAAATATGCAAACATAGGCCATGTTTCAAGCGACTGGGCAGTTAAGCACTACAACTGGTGCTGCTGCCCACACATCCATACTACTCTAGCTAGTGTGGCTTAGCTCTGGGAATTTTGCCTCTGACATCCATGAGGCATATCGGTCAACGAGTGGGACAATCATGCACGCCTCCCGCACCATTGGATCTCACCCTACGATAATGGTTTCGATAGAGGGGGCGCCTGGCTCATCAACAACAACAACAACAACAACAACAACAACAACAACAACAACAACAACAACAACAACAACAACAATAACAACAACAGCAGCAACAACAACAATAACAACAACAACTATTTTAACCATTTTCTCGCAAACTCTTACACACATTTACGTACTTGCTATATCGTAAATTTTCGGTATTTTAAGACTAATTCTTTTTTCAGAAACATGCCTAAAATAGTGATCTAGCTAGTGCAGTGGGAACTTTTGCACAGTTCGAATCAGGAAATTTACGGATTTGCACAGTGCCCTCGATGTGCATAATTCTGTATTTTGCGTAAATAGTGAAATTTAGTGATTTTCTTTGCCCAAGACTTACATTTTTAAAAGATCTTTTTAAGATGTTTCTACTAATATGTTTCTAACCCAATATATTAGTGCATCCAGTGGTAAGGTTTTAATTTCCAATGTTTAAATCATGTACTTTAATGCTTTTGGTAGCATTGTATATATGTATTTTTGTGACCCTCGGGGAAAATATCCGTGTGATAGTAAATAAAATCTTGTAAACTTGAAACACAAGTTGAGTTGTCTTTGTCACTGTAGACAGGGATATATCTGTCAGAAACGAATAACCTTGGGCTGTCGAGTGTATCTCACATCTTATCCTACTTACCGGCACTTAGCTCGCTCGAGACGCAAGATCAATTCCAATTAGGCACAGCCCATTGTGCCTCTGACGTCCATGAGGCATACCGGTCAATGCGCACGTGTGCTGTGCAGTCCAGCTGCACCACTGGTCCTACCCTAACATGGTGGTATAACCGCTCTCACCCGCACCATGCGCACAAGTGCAGTGCCGAGCGATAGCATGAAAAAGACTATTCTTAGCCATGATTCCAAAAATTCTTACATGTCATTCGCTACCTACCAAGTCGGTAATATTCAATATTTTAAGATAAAGACATTTTTTTTTACAGAAACGTACCTAATACATCAAACTTGTGAGTCCAGTGAAAAGATTTTCTATTCTCACAGTTTATATAATGAGCATTACCGATTTGCGGATTGCCCTGAACTACTGTGCCTGAATATTTGTTATATAGTCAAAATTTACTAGTGCCCGCCTCAAATACACGAATGCAGTGCCAAGCGATAGCGTGAGAAAGGACTTCTTAGCCATTTTTCCAAAAATTCTTACACACCTTTACCACATTTGCCAGATTTTAATATTCAATATATTAAGATGATTTCTATTAGAAACGTACATAAATGGTGAACTGTTGTTCTTGTTGTTGTCGTTGTTGATGATATTGTTGTCGATGTTGGTGATGCTGTTGTTGTCATTTCTCCTATTGGCTATTGGTTACCACTGCTCTCGTGCATGCGTATGTATGAGGTAGTTGCTACTTCTAGCAAGGCGACCATCGTGTGGTGAGCTGCAATGATACTGGAGACAAGTATGCTTGTCTCACTGATTGTTCGATGTACCACCGATATGCCTTGTGGATGTCAGAGGCGCAATTACCCGGGCTCAATGGGTATTGCTTGTGCGTCTCAAGTAAGGTAAGTCACACTGGCTACAGTTGTATGGCCAAGGTGGGCAATAGGCAGTAGCCCCAGCATTGGTAGTAGCAGTGCTTACCTGCCTATCTGGCTGGTTGAAAGATGAATATTTCTGCAAATTTTCTGAAATCTTTTTTGTATGTGTGCATGCCTCTAAATGATCTATGGGAATGTGTTACTATGTATTTAAGCCTTTCGAATAGCTACACGGAAGTTTACTATTATAGTATTTACTATGTGGTGCATACGACTATGACATCAGACATGCGCTATTCCTTGGAAAGTTATTGCAATCAGAAACAAGTTAATTTCTACATATTATGGGGAATTTATACAATGTGCGTGCGTGCGTGCGTGCGTGCGTGCGTGCGTGCGTGGGTGTGGGTGTGGGTGTGGGTGGGTGGCTGGGAAGGGGTGTGTGGGGTGGGGTGGTGTGTGTGTGTGTGTGTGTGTGTGTGTGTGTGTGTTATATGCAATGCCGTTACTAATTAATCAACATGAGCATATTTATGGCACTTATCCCTGTTTAATAAGTAAAGATTTTGAGGCTAGATGACAAAAAGTGACGCTGTCATTTTATGTCAATATTCAACAATTGAGTGTCTATTACTTCAGTCTGACAATTTGTGTGTATGTCACTTCTGACTGTTGGCCAAAGTAGAGCTATTAATTCTGGGAATAATCAATATTAGTAACAGCGGTCTGTAATTTCTTCTCATCTATCACTATAGCGCATAGTTAATAATTGTGCAAATATCTCTATAGGCCATAATTGTGTTATGTTAAGGTTTCTATATTTTATGTACGTCTATCGCTTCATTATATCAGATTGCACATCTATTGCTATAATCAAATATTGATTGACAGATGGCTTATAATTTTTGCGCGTCTATCGCTATAGTCCATGATCGATAATTCTGTCTCTATCATTTCAGGCAATCACATTGCGCGTCCATCTCTATAGGCCATAATCAATATTTTTGATTAACATGTGGGCGTGATATAAATATGAGACTCAAATCTGCTGGAGATTCTGGCAAAGCGCGATCTAGAGTGAACATCTCGGTCTTGAACTTGATCTTGATTAGTTATGCCGAAACATCCAAAGGAGGGCAGTATTTTTGCAGCGCATTGGTCAAGTAGCCTTTTTCTCTCTGATTAAGTCTGTCAATGTATTAGTAGGATTTGGAGAGAGAACTACTTAAAAGATTTTTTGATAGTTTGTTCTAATCACTTATTGTACTGAGAATAAAGCTGAAGTTTAAGACTTCGCCTTTCACATAAATTTGATTAAAGTGGTGTCTGTAGACTGTTTAATGATTTCTTTGCTTGTTGCTGTAAACGTTTTAGGGATTTATATGTTTCAATTGCATTTGTTATACCGCTTGATTCGTAGCAATAGTTTTACGTGATACATACAAGTAGCCCAGTTACCTAACATTTTTCAGTCCTTAGGGTCATCAATTTCACAGTAGCATGCACACAATCATAAGCAAATAGCCTTTACTCACAGCAAATGTCCTAGACTATATAATTTATGTTGACTGAAAACAGTACCAAGCCTAAAACCTGAGGTACACGAATCACAACTTCAGTAACTTTTGATTTAGTTTCTATTGAACACTGTACAGCATATTGTTTGCAATCCGTTAAGAATGAGTCAATCCAATCTAGTATGTTTTACACACCATATGTGTGAAAGTTAAATTTCAAAGGTTTATGTGGAGCAGTATCAAAAGCCTTTTCAACATGGAGAATGAAAATGTGCACTTATTTCCGTGTATCAATGGATGAAGCCCTCTTATTAATGACATTAATTAGTTGAGTTTCCCAACTGTGAATTTTACAGAAAGTGTGTTGTTTGTGAGCTAGGATGTTATTCTCTTCTAAATGGTTCATTTAAAACAAACGCATGACATAGGTCCGGCATGACAAGGTCGCAATGCGTCTAAACTGTGGGTCTGTGATGAATTTACAAATTAATAAAACATATTCTGAATATTTTGAAAATAATTTGATTTGGAGCTGGTGTTGATAAAGGTCTATATTATATTGAAATTCTCTGATCAAAGTATTAACATCTATTCAAATACAAAGAGAAAGTGGGCGGAGCTTATCTAGCAATGATGAGTGGCTATAGCTAGACATTGATCCCTCCATTGGATTGTCAAATGTGATCCCAAAAGATAAATATTCGCTCAATGCAATGGACCTTTCCAGTTTATCCTTTCCCAATATGACGTCATAATCAACTTCGTGGCGTTATAATTAAGTTCGTCAAGAACGCTTAGTTGATGGCACTCTAAGTATTGTTGTAGGAAGTGTATGTCTTTACTATTTAATAAACATGCTGTTGAATATTTTGAAACTAATTTGACTGAACGTTGTTGATGCCATAGGCCATGCACAACGACAGCACCCAGTTAAAGTAGCTTCAAAATATTCAACAGCTTACCTGTATAGTTTATTGGAAATGGATAATCAGGCAGTTCAAGATCGTGATTAGTGTGGGCTTTTGAGCAGCCATCTTAACAAACTGCTATTATTTCGCCCCAAAGGCAGGCTTCCCTTATGGACATAACTGCATGCAGACGTGTAAGAAATAGCGAACTAAGTAAAACATCCCAACTGTATTTGATCATTTTTAGTGCTGATCGATTCAGTACGCCTGCTGTAAGAGAAACCATAAATGCCCACATTAGTTAACGTGAACTTTTACTGATTTGTCTCGTGATAGATGTAGACAAATATATCCATACCATGCTGGTATATCACAAACATTGCTTAATAAGACACCGCAATAATATTCATATTCATTAGACTTCACTTAGACGAGGTGAGTATTATTATGTGTAGGTTTCCTGATCTCCACTTTGAAGTAAATACTCTCATTATAAAAAAAACGTGTACAATAATGCCGTACATTTCAAACAGTTAAAAGGGGATATATATAGCCTTAAGATGATTAAACAGTTGTTTGAGAAAAATGCTTTTAACAACAAAAAGCATTCTCGGCGTATTGCTTTCACAGAGATCAAAATACCATACCTGATCCATTATGGCAACCATAGCATCTAGGCTGATGATATTTACCCGCGAATCGCATCTACTATTTGCTTGCCTGCCTATAGGCCTTCATGCCAGTCTGTCCATATGCCGGTCTGTCTGTCTGCCTGCCTGTCTGCCCGTCCCTTCTGCCCAACTGCCTTCCTCCCTTCCTGCCTACCTTTCAGCATGCATGTTGAGTGATAGTTTGACATGTTAATACTTCTTCTGCCGCAGTAAGAGATAGTCAAAACATACAATATATTCCGAAAGGAAAACTGCTGTAAAATATGATAACTTTGCTGCTAAAGAGTGTAGCTGTCATAGCAACACCAACGATTTCAGCAACATACAATCAAAATCAGCATCAGTTATCAATGCGAATTCAATAATTTAAGCTAACGTTTCAACGAATTACAGTTATTCTATCAGGTGAGACGCAACTCGCAAATAAAACTCAATTCAAACCAGCTTTTGCTAAAATATCAAACAGTAAATACTAGCAACGCTTAATGTGAAATGACATTTCAGTGATAAACTTTCGTGCGAGTGTGAGTGGCTTGAGCACATGTATGTTGTTAAATGTGTTTCTTATAGAACAAAGATAGCGCTGCCATTCAGCTGCTACACAGATTAATCGTTAATGAAACAGAGACATAGCTCATCTAACTACTCAGACCTTCGCCCTCCCGTCGTTGTCACATTGTCTCGCCCGTAGCCAACGTACGGAAATCCTCTTATACTGCAATTTCCTTCGTTGTGTTAAACTTTGAATCAAGTCGGTGGAGTAGTTTTGGAAATACATCTCTGGAGACACAGACAGGCGGACGCATAGATGGACGGACGGACAGACCTGATAACAATACGCTCTTTCCTGGGGCGAGGGTAATGAATGGACTGGTTGAGAACTAAATCTGTGATACCGAGCCAGTAAATAACGTGGAAAAAACGGATAATATTGCCGGGTTCGGTATATCAAATATACAGAAGCTGATGCCGGTACTCAAGTGTTGAATCCAGTTTCTAAGTCAATCATATGACATCATAATCGACTACGTCGCATGTAGGCTGACATCATAATCAATTACGCCATGAATAACGCAATTTAGTCCATCATAAACCATTAATATTCTGCCAAGTTGTACGAATTTTATGTCTTTACTATGTAATAAACATTTTGTTGAATATTTTGAAACAATAGGCAGCAACAGTACCCAGTCAAATTAGTTTTATAATATTCAACCGCTCGCTTATATAGTTTATGGAAATTGAGATTAAGAGAGTATAGGGATCAATTGATCCCATCACGGACAAGTCGTGAGTAGAGCTTGGCTAGAGATGGGCTGGGCATAGCTAAACCGGAATTCCTCCATTGAGCATCGATCCATTAATTCGCTGATGTGATAATAATGTATAATGAATAAGCGGTAAATGTAGGATATCTAATGGTAAGCTACACGTTGTATGTGTTTAGCGATGCATGTGCTTCGATTACATATGGACGTTTAAATAAAGTTGAAAGACCTTTATTGTTCACCTTGCCGAAGGCGAAGATCTCTCGTTTCATTGAAGTGGATGGACAGAAGTCACATAGCTACGTAAAGAGAGGATTGGCGCCGCCGATACTCTGATCCAGGAGCCTAGGTTTTACGCGACGACGCGGAAACTGGCCACTACTGTGATTTGAGCATCTTTGCCATCTTTCCAGCATCATTAACATTATTCTCTTTCCCGTTGTTCCAACACCATCAACACGCAAATTCCAGCTACTTTTACCATTATTAGTATCATGAGAATTTTCATCTTTCGCATCGAACGTAAGTGCACGATGTCATGCGCAGATCATCGATTAAATGCTTGCGATGTGTTACACTGCCAGATGTTTTCGTTATACTGCTACAAAGCAGCGATTCTATAACTGAAATATTCTCTCAATAGAGATTGTCACTTTCTAAGTGCATTCATCCATCATATTGTAGATATCGGATTGTCTAGCGGGAGTCATGACCCGATGGACATCTTATATTTACAAGTAAGACCGTAGTAAAATTTTGAAAATACCAGTTGAGCTAGGGGAGGGATAACATCGTATTGGCAGAGTACAGAGTAGTAGGTGTTTGCACTGGGTGACTGGATGACGTCACCAGCGATGATGCAGATACGAAACTAGTATAGAGACTGAGAGTAGTATTAAAACTGAAAATGAAATAAAGCAGGGGGAGAATCGACGGTGCTGGGTTGATGATATCTGTCAGTAAGTGGAAAAATTAAGGATGAAAGTTGTTGCCAGGGGATCAGCAAATAGTTGATAGTATTCAGCAGTTGGTCAGGGCAGTAGTTTACAAAATAATAAGCTAGTAGAAATCGAGAGGAATCGATGGGAATCGTTAAGGATAATGAGCGAAATAACAACGAACCGACTGACCCGAATCTCGATAGAAAGCACAACAACACCAGCTGGTGATGAGCTCATATAGCTCCAGTGCTATTAACCTTCCTAAATTACAGGCATAGGCCTAAAAGCAAGGAAGAGGACATGGACAGAATAGAGTCAAAAACATAATATCCTGTTGGGAACAAATTTGTATATCAACTATGCGTCGATCAGACATGGCAGGCTAATTATCAGAAATAAGTAATTGTTGATAGAAACCGACAGATCGCATCAAAGCAGAACCGGCACGAACCAGTTGGACCACGTTCAGTGTGGTATCGTTTCCGGAAGTAGTTTTGGGCAGGGGAAACGTCATAGTCAGAGAATGGCGGATGGACTTCTGAACGCGGTAACGGGGACTCAGAGAGTATAAAAGGAGCACTTTAAGGTTTTATGGAGGGAGGAGACAAAACTTGTATTGAGGAGAAGCTCTGGTTGAATTGATTGTAGTAGGCAGGAATGGTACGTGACTAGTTAGGATATCAGATCAGCCCGACTGAGAGTAATCCTTTTCGTATAGAATTGAATAAACATATTAGGGTAGATAAGTAGTTACAAGAATTCAAATTCATATAAATATTATTCGTAATTTATGACAGTAAAAGTCATCTTCTTTAATGAATGTACAGTTAGAATTAGTATTAAAAGTCATCACCTTGATAACCTCAAGGCAATAGTTTTGTTGTGCCTTTTAACTCTGGAGCATACGGAAGACCACCGTATCTTACCTAATCCTTCTGAGATTTAGTCCGATCAGGCCCGGATATCTTATACAAATATCGTACAGTACATCCAGTTACGAGGCGAGCAGGTATCCATCTTTTGTGTTTTGAGTAAAGAGAGTTGTCGCAGCAACTTAGCATACAAACTTTACGCAAAACGGAAAAGACTTCATAATCAGTTAGATCAGATAATCATTCTGTAGCAGCATCAAAGTTGAAGATAGAGAAGCGAAAATCTTCAATATGACGTCATTATCAATTGCGTGACGTGTAGGATGCGTGACGTCATTATCAGTTGCGTGACGTGTAGGATGACGTCATAATCATGACGTCATGAATGATTCGAAACAGTCCATCTTTAACGCTTAATAGTTCGACACGCTGCACGAATTATATGTAATTGTTATTTAATAAACATTCTGTTGAATATTTTGAAACTAATTTGACTGGATACTGCTGCTGCCATAACAGCTTGCCTGATTAATTTTCTGGAAATTGATAGTTCGGGGATCGCTCGATCCCAGCACGAGCGAGGTGTGATTGGAGCTTAGCTAGTGATGGGCAGGGCATAGCTAAAACTGGAAAGGTCCATTCGCCTCTACAAATATGAAACATGGCAACTGTAATCAAGCCAGGATGGAAGATAGGGTACAGTAGACAACAGAAAGATCACGGTCATCACGTGGAGTGATTACAACGAAGACGAGAAGCGATCTTCCCAGACTTCAGTATCAACCACTATGATTTGTAAATGTCGATTAGAGCTAACTTGCCCACATCTTCAGACTCCCTCTATCAAGATTTCCCGAGACCGGTGTTATAGTGACAACCTGCGGGATAAAGAAACCAGAGTGTTTCCGAAAATGAATTCGCGCTAATATGTTGACCATGATCTCCAGCTAGAAACCAGAAGATGGATTGACGTAAGGATGCTGACTGATGACCGAACCGACTGCATCGCTCTTACTGCCTCTTGCGGCTCGAGACGTGTTCGCCTCTAAGTCTAAATAGGTTCGCGGTTCACGCATAACAGATTCTCCACATAGTAAGCCCGTATATTCACACTTATCAACTCCTTTATTGATATTTTATCAACGTGTCATTCAGGCGTATTAACTCTCATACGCGCTCACTGCCATTATATCACAATCATTATTCCTGTTCGCCAAATCACACCTCCACGACCGTCACCTCCATAAGTACCAACATTGTTGGGAAACCAACTTTGTTAGGAAACTAAGTCAATCAAGGCTTGAGGGTTGACATCCGCATTCAAAAGCAACTCTAATCATACCTAAGCTTCTTCAAACTAGAAACGGGAATGTACTTGGTCTGACTGCAACATCAAAGAGACAAACCTTACGTGCAGACTATGAACATTATAACATCGGTATTACATATATTCAAGCGACTAAAGTAGCTACCCTCTCAGAGAAGCAACTTCTGATAGGCCACAAATTAGTACTCATAGAGCAAAAGCAGTCCACATATTGGTGGCTGGGCACGTCTTCAGATGAACTAGCTCTGCATAATGTATAGACACCATACCACTCAAGATGGTCGAGTCATCTACAATCTACCCAAGCTCATCAGCGACACTAGCACCCAAATGTCGTACAAAACGGCCCTCCAAAAGCAAATAGCTAACATTGGCGCCCGCTCCAATCCAAACGAAACGCTAACGAAAATACTCAAATGTGTGGACTCATCAACCACAAGCACCATCGCAGTTCTCAAAACAACCGAACTAGGTATACTGATAATCCCGTAGTAGTAACACCAACAACAGAGCAGAAGGCATTACGGCTGTGCATCTATCAAAGTGGCCAAAGTGAAGACTGCACCAAACAACACAGGGAACGCAATAACATTCTGCGCAGCATCAGCGAACGCTTAAAAGATCTTTATATTCAACAAGCATACTCGTTAGCAGATAAAATGACAGCCACAGATGACTGTCCCAAACTGTTTCTGGCAGCCCGAGCCCTTAGAGTTACTGACTACACACACCCACTCGCTGTACACAGCTCTGAAGGGCACTTTATCGGGGGTGACCAGGGCAAAGCGGATTGTTTAAGAAACAGCTCACAGACCAGGATGATGAGCAATTGAACCTGTTTTCATATGATCCCAACATCATAACATCAATTAAAACAGTAGGAGTTGAGACGGCACTGAAAGCCCTGGAAAATGAACGTGCATCCGGACCTGATGGTATGGACAATGAATTATTCAAATGCGCAAGTGACATTATCTCAAAACGATCATACACCTACTCAATTCAACCTTTATGCACCACCACCTTCCCACCGATGCTGTAGGCCAAGGCACCCTTAACACGCTACCTAAGCCCAAGATGTCACCAAGCCATAGCTAATCTGCAGCCCATTGTGCTCCTCATCGGCATATGGAAAATCATATCCAATATTACGTTATGCTGCATCCGAGACAGGATTGATAATTTCACAGGATCATGTTAAAGTGGCTTTAAATGTCGACGCATGTGCAGACATTGTAAGGGCTCGATGTAGGTATGGTACAGGGACATGGCCACATGGACACACCAAAACGAATGGGCGGGCATAGAGACATACGCACACACGGACGCGTCGGCCTTAAGAACGCACACAGGAAGGCACACATACAGCTTGACAATAGACACACCCACACATGCACACGCGACTACACGACTATAGGATACGGTTGGATGATCGACACGCCCCGTGACACGTGACAGACTCGATGGGACAGATCGTGGACCTTACAGCAATAAACGGACAAATATATGCATAGACTATTAATCGACACGCCATGGAACAAACAGTCGGAATGGGCACCTGCAGAGCATAACTCCTGTAATTCAATGTAACCATGTTATAATATGCTGTTATACGATTATATTATATACGTTAATTATTATTGGTTAAATTAGTTAATTATACTCCGAGGCCACATTCACGCACATGCACGCCATCACTTACCACACACAAATTTGTTGACATAACGACAGAATCATATTTAAGAGTGGACAAATGTTGACGACGGACAGTTATACAGGGAGTTAAAGTTAGGGACAGATACAGTTAGTGAGAGTTACGGTTACGGGCTCGGATGGACTTCGACAGCAGTCTCTGACCGCTAGTGACAGCTAGTGAGTAGTCAGACTCTTAGCTATGTAATTAGCTGGCTGGTCAGTTACAGAGAAGTACTTACGGTTAACTTTGTTATGTTTCATTAGAATACTTCCCTCTTAGGAATCGATTGTAGTTAAGTAGAATAGGTTTAAAATTGGTAAGCGATACGTGACTAGAATTTGGAATTATATGTGTAAATTATAGGTTTAAGAAAGTTCAGTAAACGAGTCATCATTAATAGAATACAGCATTGTGTTATCCATTCCATCCATCTCCGCTAGAAGGAAGATCCCGGTAGGTACGCGGGTTGAGAAAGTGGCGAGCTAAATACCCAAAAGAACCAACCACGTGACCACCTGTTTAAATCAACCACCGGTACCATATAGGCTTGGGTGAGCAGTCATGTCCAAGCACTGGAATGTCCACAGAATGGGAATTGACATGGCACAAGGCTTCGACACAATTAAATGCTCAAAGATCCTAGATGTGCAGAAACTGCAGCAGGCCAATGGCAATGGAGATGAGGTGCGACTAGTGAGACTACAGCTTGCAGACACCAAGCTGAGAGTAAGGTTCAAGTGAGTTAAGTCTGCAGTGTTTGAGACATCAATCGGCTACCCACAGGCTGCTGCACTATCCCCTGCGCATTTCAACTACTACTTTGCTGCTTCATTGAAATCTGTGGTGGTAAATTTCACAAAACCACCCCACCCCTCGCCATCCGCATTGTCCATACTGGATATGCCACCAGAGATAAAATATACTGACAGTGTGGACTTCATAGACGAGGAAAAGAACCCCATTGGCAAACTTCTCCCTATAGCTGCACGCAGAGTAAAGATTGAGAATATCTATGAATAAACCGAAAATAAAGTTCATCCACATATACCTATCGAGAAAGCATGAAACTAAAGAAAATTACGATATACTTCGTGGCGGGGACACGCGGAGGAAAAGTAATACTACCGACACTGCTGCACACTGCTTCACTGGGAGCATAGCTATTCAATCCTTCTGGAAGCTATGGATTTGTAGATCAAAGATTCCCTTGACAAAATGACTACGTGTATGCAACCTACGTATCCTTGATGCTATATAATTGTAGCAGCTGGGCAACCCCAATATGCTGCTCATGTGAACGAGAAAACTAACTTTGTCTCTTCCGATTAAATTGTCACACGAGAAAAGTAGTAACATCTTTATCGATCGGATCTGTCCGAGTTATGTCAGTAAACAATAATTGGTCCAATTGTCGTTCGGTCCGTCGGTGCATCTTTTGTACGACACCAGAGACACGTTAGTGGTTGAATATTACCAACTAGTTTATAGAAATCGATGGTTCTTATAAGGCACAGGACCAGTTCAATCTGTCACTAATAGAGTACTCGACGTTAGTGATGAAGAGGAGAAAAGAGGAATATGTAAAAATGACGATGACTAACTCAACAAGAAGGTGAACAATTATAAGAAAAGCTACTGATACAATCATTAAAATGGAATGTTTTGACTTATACCATTATCCTAACAATATTGTGTTTGTAAAATGATATTAAACGTTTTAAATATGTATGGGGACCATACATATTTAAAAAGTTTAATATCATTTTACAAACCCAATATTGTTAGGATAATGGTATAAGTCAAAACATCCCATTTTAATGATTGTATCAGTAGCTTTTCTTATAATATATTATTGTTGTTCTCTTCTAGATATTATGAACTTTTTAGTGTCCAACAACGTGAATGTTCCCGGAGATGGTGGGTGGGGTGGTGAGTGGAGGGGAAGGCACAGTTCACCTGAATCTCACTTCTGACATCAGCCCGGCACAGAGGCCCTATGGAACATCACGTAAAGGATGAATAACAACAATGGCTTTGAAGCACCGATAAAGTTCTGGTGACTAGAACAAGAGTCTGGAATGGAAGAATCTCACAAAGCTCCAGAGGCAATAGCATATAGATATACACGTCACGAAGCCCTAAATTCAATGTATGTGGACACCTTTATTGCATCACCATTTGAAGAAATTGCCATGTCCGAGTAATAGAGGATCTAATCGATGGAAACACAAGACGAAACACACGTTTTTATTAAGTCAGAATTAAAGATGAGGAACTCAGTTGTGCTCGGTATTCGTTGACAGACATGGACATCAATAGGGAGTCCGTATGAAGACACAGGGAAGGCAGGGTTAAGGCTTCTTAATTTGAGAAAACATTGTTTCTTCATTGACAGAATTCACAGTGCACCACTAGTCTTCCGATGATATTTGCGGATGTGTGTTTCCATACAGAAAATCCACCATTTTGAATAATTACTGAGACAGTTTAGGTCCGGTAATCAGGAAACTGGAACTTATATTACTGCATTGAAGATTACCCCTTGATGCTATACGCAGATGAGAGAGCAGTGTACGCGGGACGTCTCTCTTCCCATGATTCTGGAATTAATGAATCCAGAGAGGTATTTGCTTCACTAATTTTGAGGTTACCACAAGGAAACAGGAGCGAATGAAGGAGTCAAGACCTGGATAACAATATCTAAGCTCGCAATGCTACAGTGCTTCACTGGTGATGTGACAAGTATAAATCCGTGTTACGATAATATTCTGATTAAATTCCAGTGGAGGAATAATTTGCTCTGTTGCTGGAGACTTCACTGAGGAACTAAAACTACTAATAACGTCTCATTTCAGCTTGAAAGAGGGTCTATAATGCCAATTTGACCGACTGAGATACACATTGTATTAATAATAATTTCTCAGAACTGTGAATGGCTCCCCCGATCCTCACTGTCGAAAGTTCATTAAAATGTACACATCTTCTAATATAGAGCCATCTAAATGTCGAAAAAGGTACACCTCTAAGGTTAGGAAACCAATCAGCGTGCAAGGGTTGGGGGACGGAAGTCAACCACGTGCCCAGCGTCTCCATAGGGGGAACGTTTTACTGAAAATCGATAAGCTCCCTCTTCGATCTTCAATGACTCAGTTAATACTAATACGATCCTGGAACTATTCTCAGATTCGTAAACCCCTGATAATTGTGCACCGTTAAAATGTAAATACCGTTCCCAATGGTGCACTAATACGGAAACACAGATTATTTCATATGTGTCAAAATTATTCTTTTTGAAACGCAACTGATATGTAGGTCAGTGGCTTATAGATGCACGATACACACGGACGCATACCCCAGAGGTAGGGCTCTGGTCTCTGCCCACAGAACAGTCCGGGGAGGATCGGCTGAATCCGAATTCCATTGCAAAGTCGAATCCCGGCACACACTAGGATAGTCTGTTAGCGGAAGAGGACTATAACGCGGATTTATACATTTTGAGTGAGTTGTGGCAGGATGCTAGTTTTAGCAGATACCACAATTTTCCAGTTACGGACAGATTTGACTGTTTTGACTGTTTAAGTGTAGCTTTTGTGCTCTGCAAAGGGATAGAACACCTGAATGGCGGAATTCCTCTGTAAAATACACTAAAATACATATGGTTGGCTTATAACCTATGCAATTAAGTTATATACTATCTTATAAGTAAGCAGTGCCATTATTTAAGCAGGTCGTAAAAGAAGCAGTTAAATTGCGATGCTTCGAACGAGAACGGTTATGATTAGAATAGCTGCATAATCTCAGCAGTATTTAGCTGCGTATTAAGTTTTATAATTAAATATTTTCGGGGGCAGCTTATCTCTTTTAGATGACACACTAACATTGGAGCCTAGAGCAGTGAGTGCTATAGGGGAGAATGTGATGTGAACGAGGGCAATGATACAGCAAGG
This sequence comes from Chaetoderma sp. LZ-2023a, assembly GCA_034401795.1. Classification (NCBI taxonomy): domain Eukaryota; kingdom Metazoa; phylum Mollusca; class Caudofoveata; order Chaetodermatida; family Chaetodermatidae; genus Chaetoderma; species Chaetoderma sp. LZ-2023a. The sequence continues at coordinate 58,298,814 of CM067374.1, read as the reverse complement.
CGGTTCATGCCATACTACTAGAGCATTGTCCACGCCGAAATGGATATAGCAATGTATTCTAATAGATGCTATTAAGCCAGGAGAAGAACGGTTGAGAAAGACCACTGCGCGGCTGATTAAATTCAGCACCTGTTGAGAGATAACCACAGTTGCGTAGTTAGCGCAGCCTTGCTAAGCTGTACTTCCTATCATGCGAAAGACTGAGCATATAATTGTTGCCTATGCATCTTATATTAAGCGGTGCATAAGTAAGTAGCTAATGTAGCAGTGCTAATGATGTACACAAATCTTCCTAATTATAAAATGAATGGATATGTAAAAAATGGTTAGGAGCTAATCCATACTTTTCACAATCTTAACAATAAGAAATGCAGCTACTTATTTATAGACCGCGATATAAGCACAATTACATAAATTACGCCTATCAATCAGCAGTCCATAATGATATGACGATTAAGGCCGTATATATATATTTACAGAATTATGCTGCTGTAGTATGTAAGACAGTGAAATGAATAACAGCCTTTTATTTCATGTTTCACTCTTTAAAAAAGAATTGATGGATTGAGATTGGGTGTTGAAGTGTATCATTTGATACGACCACACACACACACCCTCACCAACCCCCACACACACACCACCCCCACCTACCCCCTCCGGTCTCCCTTATTGTGTCTGTATATGGTGTAGGTAGTATCGCTTAGAACTGAATTTCGCATTCCCAGGGGTTGACGATATTTGTTCTTCCCTAGATGTATATTTCACGCTGGAATCGGGAGATATCTATTGTCTCTCGGGTGGAGTAATACTGAATGCAGTAGGATGTTTATCTTGAGTAATGAGGTTTTAAAATATAGAGGGGTGGGAATGGTGATCATCGGATACGTTGTCCGATCATTGGTCAGTTGGTATAGGTATAACTGATCGAATTTTTGAAGATCGAAGACTATTTGGTCTTGGCGTAGGTATGTGAATATAGTGTATTGGCTGTGGTTGGTCATCCTCTTTCATCGCTAATCGTCAACACAGCGAGACAATTCTGTCATGGTTAGGAGATTTATAGGCTATCTATGTAAAGTCATTAAAGATTATTGTCTATTTTTGTGGTGATTTGAGTAGGATTGTTTGCTGGTAGCGCTTAGATATTTCGGTCAGGCATTGAGTGTAGGTGATAAGAGCATTATTTTGATAATAATAGAGGGACATTTTTCTAAAAATTGTGCAATTAATATTGTATACAAATTAAGATTATAGGAATGGCAAATGCACGGCTAAGTCTTTGAAACTGGAAGAGATTTAATTTAATAGTTTACAATTAAAAATACTCTAAAATTTGTTTGTTTTATGATCTCAGCCACATGGGTTCAGGGTTTTAATAAAATTATAAATTATAAATGGGTTACCTGCCGTTATCCGTTCACTTTCCTGAAACAATTTTATATATGAATAATTTTTTGTCAGATTTTTGGCCTAAATGTTGTGGAATCCCATTAGTTAATCACGCTCTTCTTCGTCGTTAAATCGAGTTAGGTCGGATTGTATGATGCTAGGTGTAGTTCCGAAACGGCAGACTGACAAATAGACTAGAGTACTATTCAAATATGTTCACTATCAAGTTATAATATTTTAGGTTACCAATCTTAGCTGTGTAAAGAGATGGGATTGATTCTGCCATTTTGTTCCGTAGAATTGTGTTAGGGCTTTGTATAGATTTCTTTTTCTTTAAATGTAATACTCTCTTGTTATTTCGGAGATTTCGGTCGGATGTGACCGTTTATATTAAATGTAGAGCATGGTGCTTATATTGAGTGGCTGATAGGTTTATTGGGGATGACGATGCGGGAACTGTTGTGATGTAGATTGCGACAGTTTTTGTGACGTCGTCTCTGAAAGGGACATCAGAGCAGATCAGGTATTGTGCATCTGCATTGATGGTTATCGGAGATTGCCTTTATTAGATTAATTGTATTCTATAGTAGATTGTCTGTGGATCAATTAGGAGTGGTTGAATCCTTCAATACCTGTATTTTATTTCAGCCATACGGCTGAGATGTATTTTGTAAGTCGTGCTGCCGACGACCGCTGCTGTTTATGGAAGCAGACACTTTCGGTATCGGGATTCACCAGATGAACTCCGGTTTTGGAATTCCGTAATGTTGACTTAATTGGAAAGCGGATGGTGAGTGATTTATTCATTCTTCTGTTGACATAAGTATGTAAAGTATTTTGAATTAATTTTTATGAGGCAGCTAGTGTTTGTTCTGAGATTTATTATGCTGGCAACGGTTTCTAGCTGCAATGTTTACAAAATGAACGCTTTCTCCAATAATGGTCGCAGGTCAGTCAGGTTTGACCTGATTTCAGGAGCATCCGGAGTCAATTTAGGACGTTATGGTGCTGGGAACTGTTGTTGGTTATGGCAGCAACGGCTTCCAGCGGAATATCCAGAAAATGAACGCTCGGTTTTCTATGAAAATCGAATTCTAGAAGAGAACAATGGCTGTATTTATCAAAGTCCGGTTAAAAGTAAGTATTCAGATGTAAACTAGTGAATTTGTATTAGCAAGCATGTATTTCAATAAGGCAATTTGGTTTCCAGTTTGACAGCTGAGATTATCGTTAAACCAATCCACCATCTGAATCCATGACGAGAAGTTGCTGACTACAGTTATGGACTGTGGAGAGGGGTAAGAGAGGTCGATTTCATGTATATATTGTACGTTTAGGTCAATAATGATTATCTAGGTCACACACACACACACACACACGCACGCACGCACGCACGCACGCACGCACGCACGCACGCACGCACGCACGCACGCACGCACGCACGCACGCACGCACGCACGCACGCACGCACGCACGCACGCACGCACGCACGCACGCACGCACGCACGCACGCACGCACGCACACACACACATATATATATATATATATATATATATATATATATATATATATATATATATATATATATATATATATATATATATATATATATATATATATATAGGACAAAGGTCAAGATACTTAAAACATAACAAAATATTGAACAGAGGGTTTATGACCTTATTTTAGAGAGATTTCATTACAGTACAGCTTTCATATTATGTAGGGCTTATCTAAGTAAAGTATATATAGGTCAAAGGTCAAGATAGCTTATTTATATTTCTAGATAAGCAAAAACATAGCAAAATGGTCAACATAAGCTTTGTAACCTTATTCTATAAAGAATTCATTACATAAGTTTGTTGGGTTTTTTGGGTCAAATGTAAAGCTGGCAAAAACAATTAGGTCATGTCTTTGTATATTAGTATGAATATTGGTTAAGTGTCGAGATGGCATGTCTGCATTTATGCAACAAACTATTTTAATAAGGCAATTTTCCAGCTGGACAGCTGAGGGTGTCGTACAACCAAACCAACATCTAAATCCATGAGGAGAAGCACTTTGAGTGCTTAGAGGCGCTGTTGGTACAATGTGGGTGTGGGTGGGGAGTGGAGTTAATACATTATTATTTTATTTTCCAACCCCGCCATATTAGACCCCTCTACACTTAATAATAGGCTACATAGATATTAATTCTGCATTTTTGCAGCAAAAAGACAAATACGTGTACACGTGCACACGTTCGTACGCCTGTACTGCTATATATAGGTCAAGGGTCCGGATAGGATGTCTGTGTCATTGCATATGCTAAAATACAAGTAAACTTCAGCCGAGAACTAATTTTCTTAGGAATTGTTTGGACATATAATTTATACCTTGGCAACAGATTTTGGGAGTTGCAATCAATATGACTTTTTTATTGTGACGTCATTATACTGATGACGTGATGGGTTGTGCTGTCATATAAGTCAAAGGATGTAGTTGAAATGTTATTTAATCATTGAAGGCCACAGTTGGCACCATGGAGTATCCAATTATTCATATTCATGGTTCGGCTCAATTAAAACATGATGTCTTAGTGATTATAGTGTTAATGATACATCAGGGTTCAAATCAACACTTTGGTCGGTCTATCATCATTTACACTGGCAGTAATAACAGAATTGGTCATTTTGTGATCAATTTGATGTTAATAGACAAGTAAAGATTGTTATGACTTGGTTCTACCACCGATAATTAATCTTAATGAATTCCGATAGCCAGTTTCACTTTAGAAGCTCACAACTGCTTACATCATTGCCAAGCTCTTAAGTCATATCAATCCTTACATTATCTGGTCTAGAACGGGCCATGGGGGGTAACCATGTGTTTGGGAATTCTTGATATATCGATTACATACATTAGGAGAAGACATGGAGAGGAAATTTGTCACACAATATTTCAAGGTTCATATTCGTTCTGTATTCGGGCTGCGACTGTGTTCTCATAAAATCATTTTAGAATGTTGTTTATTTTCGAGTGATTTCATGAAATACATTATCAGTGATGGTCGGAATGGATGTGGATAATGGATCATGGAATTTTCTCGTGAAAATGTTTCCCTGACTTGAATTCTGTTATATTGCATTTGATAAGCAGTAAATACTTTCTTAGATAGGTTTTATATTCATTTGGTATTTGGATTGAAATTGTATTTTCATGAAATCCCCCATAGGATGTTACTCATTCTTGAATGATTTCATGAAAGGCGTTTGCAGTTAGGAGATTGAATGAATATTAGGATGCTAATGCTCTGGTTGTGAAATTATTTCTGTTTATATATTTATGTGTGCTTAGATATTGTTTAGGCATATGTATAATCGTTGCTTTATTCCCTTTATGCCTCATCAGGGTTTCATTTAGGCTTAGATTCCATGTCAAGATTATGATCAACGACAGTTTGTCGAGTCAACCATTTTGGAGTTAGCATGTGGTATGATATAATACTACTATTACTGTTTCTCCGGAGGGGTGGACATTTGCCATGGTCCGTGTTTCTGTCCTTAAAACATTTGCTACTATAATATTAGGGTAGTATGGTAGTTTTAGTTCGAGATAAGATATAAAGTAATCTAATTTCTTCTGCATACAAGTTTGTACATGATTCGTGATAATGAATGTAGTCGTTTGCAGTACTGTACATAAATACACTTTATATCGTTCTTGTGTGAAGTTCTTGTTGGAACGATTCAACCTCAGCAATCCATTGAATTTAGGCAAGCAGAGAGAACACAAATTCCGTCTTGGGCCGTCCATCGACTTACTCAAGTTCTACTCGTCCAGCTAGTAGTCCAGTCATTCACCTGAAGAATAAGAACATCTTGTGATTGCTAAAATATTACCTTTAGGATTTCGTTTTAATTTCCACTTTAAGATGCCCTTTTTTAGTTTTGGCCTTTTTGCTTTATGATTGCGGGTTCATTACTATAATTGTGAGTTAAGATACTCCCTTACAGAATCATCCTGCGGCTTCAAACGGACCTTTTCCCTTTTGACCAATGTTGCTTGTCCTCAGCCACAATACCTTAGCTTCATCAAATCTATTCGTGTACTCGTGTACCGAGTTCTCTTTTTTAGGGTCGCTTCATAACATGCATAATATATTTGTGCAATTACGTCCTCTTCCTAGATTATATGTAACGTGTCCCATTAGGGCGACTTCCAAGGCTTTTTGTGCGGGTGTATCTTTCTAGCATTGTTAGCACATGGGCTACCAGGGACCATCTTTGCAGGACGACATCTACGGACAGTGGCGATGTATTACACATCTTGGAGAGTGTCGCCTTGCCAATTATGTTGTCCGGCCATCAGTGCCCAGCGATGGTGCGGAGGTGTTTGCGGTTACTCGCATCATGTGTGTCTAGAGCGGCCTTTGGAGCTGGCCAGCTGACACAGTCTGGCAGCATCAATGATGGCTTGTGCAGTCGATAATAATGCGTTGGTATACAGCATTGATAGAAAGATGGTACAGAATGTCTGAATTGATTATGTGCATGGCAGGTTTTAACCACGTGCATATTTGAAAGGTTCGTTGTTTATGCCAACAGGTCCTGTTGCATGCCAATCTTTCATGGCTTTGAATGCATATTCAAAATCAGCTGTTTCAGACAGTTTTAGTAATGGTCTGAGGTCACAGGAAAACGGATGCAAAGGTTCGCCATTGTGGGTAGTGAACTGTTCCTTGAACCATTCGCGTTGTGTCTACTTTGCGCTGCTTGATCCCAACAAAATGTACTTCAAAGTTGTGTACAGTGAGTGCTCGTATGGAAGTCTGCTTGTTGCATAGCAAGATCATTTATGCATACCAGAGTGTGCGAATTTAAACACTGTAGCAGTCACAAAAGATGTGGCATTGATAAAATTAGCCAAGGCATGGAGGAAGATTCTATCCTAGCATGGAGCCAAGTGAACCACTTCAAAGAGTTCTCTGAACAAGTCTCTGGAAGGACAGGAATAGAAATGCCCTTGAAACCTTAGCGGCGCCAAAATTCTACAAAACAACCAGTCACTTTGCGCATTTTACCCCAAACTGTAACATCCATTATTCTACTTAAGGGCATATATACGACCGAGGAGGTACCCCATGGAGAATAGAACAATGCGTCGTCAGTACTGCTCTTTACAGTTAAAGTTAAAACACCTTTCATCAGATGTTACATAGAACTGTTTTCTTAATAGATTAACAATGTCCTTTGTGACTAAGCACTCCTTAGCCAGGTACTCTACTAGCGATATTTTATTCTCTCCACCAGATAGAAATTATGTCCAGCCTTGCTGAGTTTATGATGTATTTCGGTCTCTGGTAGATATTTTGATACTGATCATTCCTGCATCACCAGTATGTTGACTACGTTTAACATCTTTGATAGAATTGGACTTGCAAGCATCGGCTACACAATCTATTCGATTTGTTTCTGTCTTGTGCTGTGCTATTATGCATTTTGGAATATATCTGTGTACCAAGCTCCCCCCCCCCCCCCTCCCCCATGATTATGGAATATCTCCAAACTATGACATATGACCACAGCATCAATGACCACACAGTTATTCTGTACGCGTGTTCCTGAATCAAGTGAATGTTTCTATAATGCACCAGCTAAAACTGATTTTCGAGTCCTGTAAATGAATCCATCTGATATAGTCAATGTGGGTGGAATGAGACTATGCGGATATTTTGCTTTTGCTCAATGATAGCTATATGATCAAATAGCCTCCAATCAGCTTTTACTACCATTTCGCGATTATGAATTGTAACCTTCGCTGTTCTTGTTTGATTAATGACACAGTTCCTGTCGTCTTTATAGGAACATAGAAGTCATCCTCTTCAGAATGTCTGCGCTTCGTAATAAATGATGTCACTGCCTATCTATTCAGCCCAAACTAGACTGTCAGTTATATCGAAACCAGAGCTCAATACACTTATGGTACTTGATGGTGCAAAGGGATTTATACCCGGATCCATGCAGGTTTGAATAACTTGCTCCACTTTATGTTCATCCTATATCATTAATGATGGGCTAATTAAGAGCGGTCGACTCTCATCCATTTTGTTTCCAGCCAGCTCACTGCATTTAAGAGCCACACTGCCTCTAACATTCTATGAAAATATTCACATATTAACAGTTTCCGTTTTTTAGCTGAATTTAGCTTTGTCACCTTCGACCTTCATTGGCCTGTTTGCTTTTTCTACCACATCGGTGCGTGGAACTTTGTCAAACATGTTGGAATCACAGAGTTGGGTTGCAAATTGACCGTTTACTAAATATTCAAACACTGGCAAATTTGATTTGAGCAAATTTAGTATTCAAGTTAGGCAGAATGGCAGATGCCTAGCATAGTATGTTGTGGTGTCCTTAAGCAAACATCGACGCCATTATTATTCGAATACATTCCAGGTATATGATCCAGTTGGCTTCTCTGTATTATGTGATTGAGAAACAATACCACACTTATAGCAAAGTGTGTCCCAAATTTTAAACATTGGCACATGATTACCGTCACTAAAATGTCTCCAGAGTCTTGCAACATTAGTTAACCTATTCGATTTGATAGATCTTGTAGTGACTCTTGAAAGGGATCTGTTCTGAGATTTTCAAGAAGATGCTGTCACTCATCTTTGTTTATATCATTCTGTATAACAATATTATTTTCTGGTGTTCTAGCCAGGGATTAATCATGAAAGCAAATATTTTCATTCTGACCATTGCTTCGTACATAAGTTTCAGAGACATCATGCATCTGCCATAATGTTTATAATTAAGGACAGCATCAACAGATCCAGCTTCAACAGTGCCAGGTTCCAGCATGAGATATCTCAATTCAGCAATTCGAAATCGTGTACCTGTCAGACTTAACATATGGATATATATGGATGTTTTCACATCATAAAGAACTTATGATGTGAAAACATCCATATGTACAATAACCTTCGAAAGTTATTATTTGTCCGTACATGGCGCTTTGTAATTTATTGCATGATCATGGACTACCATTATAAAATCAAGATTGATAGTAGCACATTTGTCCAGCATTGAGCAGGTGACTTGAATTTCTGTTGGTGAACGAGATGTCATTAGAATCTGATCTACTAATGTCTTTTGACAGACGACATCAGAGGTTTTATGATTGAACTTGTCCATAAGGCAACTGTTTCTTCAGACAATGAATCTCAAATTCATATTGCACTTGGAGAACGCAAAAACATAAATGCAGAATTTATTGTTCGATGTTATTGCTGTATCTGGAACTCGTGTAGTAGAAATCCATTTTCCAGCATAGTAAGGTTGAATGCCACTTTGGCATGATTTAAATTCATAGATCATTCATCAGTAGTTGGTACATTTGGTTTTGCTGATTTATACACCTACTAGTACCATGCCATCGTCCGTAAGTGTCTTTATTGGTGTATGTATTATTAAATGCATTGGTGAATCGAACACCTGTTGAGAATGACCTCGGATCTAAATTCTCCGGCCTGCATGATTTCTCTGCAATTGCTGTTTTTGCTTCGCTGAACATTTCAACAGATACACCATGACCAAGTGCTTTCAAAACTTGTACAATTTCCCCCGGAACCTGCCTAACTGCCCATGGTAATGCATAGTAGTTGGATTATAAGTCATTCCATTTGATGCACACAATATAATCTATTGTCCAATTCTGTCTAACACCTGGCACTGCTCTACCAGTCGCATTAACAGTCTTGCTAGGTGTTGTAGACATAATCCATGCCAGTGCATTATACAGTAATAGGAGAATGTTACTATTAGATTCACATGTATTATCTGCTTTTGGCGGCCGCGCATTTGGCAATACTTTCTTTAGAATGTTCTCTTGTATACTTTTGCAGCTTTCATATTCTTGTAGACAAGGATAACCCACAACCTACTCTAAGACACCACAGTCAGTCACTTAACCAGTATCACCATATGTTGAATATATGATCTCTGACATGGGCACTATGGGAATACGGGAAAATAACGATAATACTTAGTAATCTTAATGTAAATGTATAGCCATTTAAGAGTAAAGAAGCTATATTAGCGATAACGGTATCTCTTAATCCAGGGGAAACCAGAATTCTGACGAATTTAACCATTTCAGGGGTATAACTCCAGCAAATAAGAATACATTTTGAGGAAATCCTATCCAAACCAACCCATTTCCATGAGATATTTACATACAAATATTCTAAGGGAATCCACAAAGTATTTCTGGGTTTATCCTTCTGAAACGAATTTTCATTGGTGGGTATGTGGACAGATTGACAAACAGATGGATGCACAATAGGCGTGGGTTGACTTTATATGTCCACTGTCATTGGTGTAAGTAGACAATTCGGGTTGTGAAGCTATTTTATACCATACCTAGCAAGAAAATGCTGAAATATCAATTCTGAGTAGATTTCGTTGTGCATATTATATTATGAATTTATGGCAAATGGTGGCCATTTTGAATTCAAGATGGCAACAAAGATGGACATGCTTTGAGTGTAGCAACACGTGATTATGGATTCCTCCATGGATGCACTTTCAGTTTCAACAATAATGCTGACGTCACAAAGGGTGTCCTACTGTGTCATATGCAACCTTTTGACTATGGGGTCTGACAATCAGCTGGGTGGGGGTGTGGGCGAGGGTGTGTGTGTGTGTGTGTGTGTGTGTGTGTGTGTGTGTGTGTGTGTGTGGTGAGGGTGTTCAATGACTGCACACATCATTGAGAACGTAATTTCCGTGTTGTAAAATATTGAGTGCATCCCGTAGTTATCTTCATTTTCCTGAATCTCTCTAATGCATTGAGGCTCTACCCATAATAAATGCCATTATGGTATAGTGGTAGAGACAGCCATCTTGATTATGGAGAATATGAAATAGGACTCACGATGTGATAGATCTCGTATTCACCACCTTAGCAGTCTAGAATAAACACCAATTAGTTTCCGGATGTTGACAGTATGCTATCCACCGGACAGCTATGCGGATGATGGGCTTATTAGAAAATATCTCTTGCTGATACGCCATCATCTACATTAGATTATTGACAAAATTCTGAGGCGCGTGGCCATCTTCAGAACGCTTAGTAGTACTGGTTTACTTTCACAACATGTTAAATATTAGATCAATACAGACGTTTGACCATTCACCTCGAGTTTAATCATATCTTGGCAAGTTGTTTACTTAATGGCTGGCTTGTTTACATGGACTTTCATTTAGAGGAAGGGATTGCCTATGAAAAATTAAAACTGAGTGAATACCCATGAGAACCATAATGACATTGGAGTATATTTCGTTTTAAAATATAACAATTACTATTCTAATTCCTACACAATTATTATTTTGTAATTTGAAAAAAGCAAGGCATCATACATTTTGACACATATCACAAGCATAATATCACAGCAGATTACCAATAATTACAGCAACAGATTAATCCATTCTAGCTGCGCCCACTCTGTATGCGCGTTTGTTTAAAAAATATTCAACTGAATGGTATTAAAGTGTAAATTCACCAAAGGGCGTGCAATTCAGATGCCTCCTGTTTGACCTTGTCGATTTTCGTGATGGACGTACAACATTTCATTGTGACGCCACATAACAGGTGGCTATATTAACCATAACGTCAGTTGCTTGAGTGACAAACCCGATCCATCTATTATTTATTATTATTAGAAAGAAAATAACGTCATGATCGCACGGCTAGTAAGAATCAGGCATATAGAAAATGAAATACGGCCACCGAACGCAGAGGAAATATAACTATAACATGTCATATTCATCCATTGCATAATATCCGTTATCATATAATCATTATCTTGGAAGAATAATCTTTGTAAATTTACCACTGCAATGTTTTTCCGGCTTGACCATCAAATTGGCAATGGTAATGAGAATTCCAGTTTTTGCTTTTCAGTTTCCATTTGCAGGTCAAGAGAAAAGTATTTTATGCACATTTAATATTGGAATGACTGGCTCGATTACCGAGCCAGTGATTCCAGTATATATATTCAAAGATTTCCTTCCGTTAGCCTGCAAATAGACATAAGTCTAGGCCACTGCAGTCTTCTTTTGGTCGGCTTGATCACTAAAGAGTTTAGTTGACACAAGAGATACTAAGAATGGTGATAACCACCCACATGAAAGGGTAACCGGCATCGTGTTGCCATAAAAGAAACTGTCCGTATATTAATTTGTTATACGAGTTTACATATTTTAATTGTTTAATAGAATATGTATAAGTTTAGAAAACTGTTTATCATTGATTCTTTAACTATATATTTGGCTTAGCTGTAGATGTTGCTGCGCGATGCTCTAAATGTTCTATTTAAATCAAAGACAGACATTTAGTCGAAATTCTAACTTTAAATCAGAGGAGCTATCTCACAGATGTATATTCAAGGGCTTCATATATCGTAGCATTTGTTGAAAATAAAACGTTGATTAAGCCACGATAAAACGGGAATTTAGCCTATGGGGCATGTTTGGTGTTCAATATCGCTTCGTACTAAAGTTATTTGGTAATTATATGTACGTGGGCTGGAGCCAACCCAATCAATATGTAACAGCTGGAAGAGTGTTATCCAGAGTTTCTACTTCCTATTCTCAGTGTTATAGAGAGAGAGAGAGAGAGAGAGAGAGAGAGAGAGAGAGAGAGAGAGAGAGAGAGAGAGAGAGTATTTGTTGAGTATTTTAATATCTAAATTTGCAGAAAGATGTTGCTACTAAGGCAGGACCGAATTACTTGAAATTTACTTTCAATGCTTTACTAGCTTGGGTACTTTGGATCTAGTGAACTCGGCCTATCAGGGCTTAATGCACATATTCAGTCTTTAGGAAATTATATCTTTTCAATTTCCACACTAATTTATGTGTTACTGTTTGTAACAATAAGGTTACTGTGAGGCATTTAGCTGATCATTTTGCAATTCAGCTTTCCAGAGGACCCACCCATCACATGACGTCGTAATGAACTGCGTGATGTGTAGAATGACATCATAATGAATGACGTCATGAATGAAGTCGATAAGTACGTCACGAACGCGTATTTGAAGACGGACTATGCGTTGTTGTACACATTGTTTGCTTTTACTATTTAATAAATATTCTGTTGAATATTTTCAAACTAATTTGACTGGGCGCTATTGCTGCCATAGGCAGCAACAGCACCCATTCAAATTAGTTACAAAATATTCAACAGCTTCCCTGTATAGTTTTCAGGAAATTGATAGCTAGGGCATTCGGGATCGATCAATCCCAACATGGCGAGGTGGGAGTGGAGCTTAGCTAGTGATGGGCGGGGCATAGCTAAAAATGGAAAGGTCCATTGTCCGTGTTTCATCACAATGCCATGCACAGATATGATATATACTGGCTGGATGGAGCATCCGCATTTCCTCCCCCCTCCCCCCCCCCCGCGCTATCGGGCTAGTTGTCGCGACTGTCGGTGACGTGAGTTCAGTAAATTGCAATTGCGCGTGACCGGGTATTCTTTGACTGGTTGACGCAGACGATCAGCTGCATATACAGCCTTCACAAATGACTATTTTATCTTTTGGTAATTTGAAGAGAAATTGAACAGACGCAAATTTACATATTTTTCTCAGAAATAAATTGTATTGCCTGTATTAATCTGCCACTTTATTTGACCGCATAATAGGTTTAGTAACAAAAAGATATTATTTTGGAGACTATACATCTCGTAAGAAAATACTGAACTCTGAAGTGGCGCTTTTGAGAGTGTCGTGACCGATCTAGCCAGTATATACGATATCTATGATGCCATGCTATATTAGATATGGAAAAGATGCGCTGCTCTAGAATTTAGTTGGAAATAGGTTTCCAGTCATGCTCAGTATCGTAACTTTTCGGAATGTGCTTCCATATGTGGTGATAATCTTGACCCACGCCCGCTGTGTCAAGGGCTTCGCACTTCAGGGATTTTGCATATATAGGTAGCACATATTGAACATTAAATGCAGTTTCCAGATTTAAAGGAAGGTAAAATGGCAATAACAAAATATGTTTATTGGTAATTTCATATAATATTAAATAAACTACCATCGGTAAAAAATGGAAATGAATAGGGATTATTTGAGAAAAAGCATTTACTATATCTAGAAGCGCTTAACTTGGGGCCAATTAGTGACTTCGCTGGTGCTTTGCACTCCGCCGTGTGTCAACTGCGTGTACAGGTAGGCTATATCTGAATATAACGAAAGCAAACCTGAATATAGTTTTGTAAGCGTTATCAATAGTATTCTCTATAGGCACCGATGTAGAGCAATTAACTTACTACTGCTAATTCACTATTTATCCTTTTGAAATCGTTACATTTGAAAGGCACTTTTTTCTGGTTGAAGCAACAAGTGTCGATCAAATTGATTTCAAACTACACTACTTGTTTCCAAGGTCGCAATATGATGCTCACTGAATATTCTGAAATTTGTCTGACTAAATGTATACCGGCTCTGGAACAACGGCTTTCAGTCAAATTGATTTAAAACTAGACAGTAATGTACCTTAAGACGTAGTGGCTAATCAGCTTAGAGTGAATATAACTGAGCTTATATGACCGGCTGTAGTGGGTGTTATTTATTCGATCGGCGTACACCGGAGCGCATAGGTCCAGCTTCGTCACTAAGTGGTTCCCGCCAGAATGACATAAATGGTATTTAGCTGCTTTTATCGAATTATTCTGATTTATTTCTGGTTTTCACTGGTGGCTATAAGTTGATTATTATATAAAGCTGTCTTTCAAGAGCATATGCTAGCTCCTTGATCTTTCGTTTAAAGGAGTACTTTAGCAGATGTCTTAGGTCGTGTTCTCACTAGAGAGTTAATCGGGGGAAATACCATACTTCAGTATTGAGTTACTTCGGATTAAGTCTCTAGTGAGAACACGACCTAAGTGTATGATTAAATTTGCTTTGGAGAATATCATCTTATTGAGATCAATATAATTTGTAAATATAAAGATGGAAGAATACGTTGTTCACCTTCTTCAAATTAACTCAATGTAGGTAACTGGTACATCCAGAACTCGTCTGTATAATGAACCTGATTTATTGTCTAATAATTACCAATTCATACGTGTTATATTGTATGGTGTATATATATATATATATATATATATCTCGCAATCAATGTCACACGGGGCCAGGTAAATTTACATATATTATCACGAGGAGCAGATATACAGACAATGACTTTCTACTAAGTCTTGTTCTCTGGATATATTGAGATAATATTCTGTAGAAAGTTAAAGGAAATTCAGTACTTAGCGTATAGAGGACAATGAGTCAAATAACGATTACCTGCACCATATCAAGCTACGCATATTATGGATTTCCGTAATGAAGTTTTTGTCAAAATGCGATGATGTTGTATAAATATGTAACTTATTTGAGCTGGTTCTATCTGGAACAAAGCAGTTGGTATAATAATTTGGTTGGTCAATCATGATAAAATCAGTTATTTATAGATTGTGACAGGATAACGTAATTTGGAATATTGTACAGCTATTGGATGGGTACTTCACATCAGTCAGCATAAAATACTGGTGAGTGTGCATATTCATTTGCTTAAAAGTCGGTGCAGTGTCGTTCAATGGTTATTTCACCCGATGTCCTTTCCTATGGCATGCAATGGCATAATATGTGTAGGTTGTCTAGACATAGCTGTTAGAATTATAACGGTTTATACGGTTTTGTTCAATAAATGTTTTATTTATTATTTATCATAATGAATAGATATTAAGTTAAGTGCGTCCTATTAATAACGTTTAGTGGAGCAACGCCAACGTGCCTGTAGCCTCTAAAACGTCATATGCAACAACCGTCCATAGTCAACTTAGTATAAAAATATTCACCAGCTTATATGTATAATTACCATGAAGCTGGGATTCTGGGTATTCACGAATCAAAGTATATAAATCGATTCCTACTCGCGTAAAAGGTGGGCAAAGCTAGAAATGGACGGGACCTAGCTAAAAATGTATCCTTCCATCGTTGATGTTTCATAACAATGCCATGCCGATAAATGTGAAAGAAATGGGATGATCTCGAGCTTAGTTGGAAATACGTATCCAGTCATATGCAATAACATAGTTTTTCCGAGTATGTTTCCACAAATGAAAGCAATTTCGAAATAGCACACAATTGCATATCGCTTTAATGGACTCTACACTCCTTGGGCAAAACAAGCTTTCCATATTTGGCTATTCCTATATATGTGACTGTAGTGCGCCATCCTTGATCTGAAAATGTTTTTATTCTTCAGCTATGCGTGGATATATATGTTATTCATTGTCATTCATATTTTACGAAAAGCCAATAGCATCTACCACTTAAAGCACAGTAAACAGTAGATCACTATTTTGCTCATTTCCCTCAGATAGCATAGCCCTACGAGATCATTCGCTGTTGGTGAAGTTGTCAGTGAAGGATATGCATCGCACACGCCTCGCCTGCTGTGCCGTGATATACGTGACATTCCAAGACATTGGTCTTGACCAGAACTACACATATATATGTGTATAATCATAATATTCAATATTTATTCAGTTCAGAGCGTTGACCACTGAACCAGATTTAGCCTATTTGACACTGACTCGATTGGAATCAGAAACCTTGTTTTGTCTAATCTGTATTCTATTTATATAGTAATTGCTGCGGATGAAAAACTCTGCGTGGATGACTTCAAGATTAATTTAAAATATTTTAATGACTTTGAAACTAATTAGGGTATATGGTTCCTACTAGCCTTTTCACGAAATTGAATAGCTGTTTTTTCAAAAGCCATATATTGCATCAAGATAATAATAATAATAATAATAATGCATTCCGAGCCCGAACTGTTGATTTCGAATCACTTACAATAACCGATTAGCCGTTCCTTGATTCTTATTGGATTCGAATGAATTTAGAAATTTGCTTGCACAATAGCTTCCATATCTGCCTTATCATTAAAGGAAATTTTCCTGTAGATATGGAGCTTACTATTGATCGTACCGTAGTAATCGCTATGTATATTCGCCACCTCACGCTTGTACTGCATCCATTGTAAAACCACCAGTATATACTCGTATCCAAGAATTTGCCTGATATTTGCAGCTAGAATTTCCAGAATTGATCTTTGTATCTGCTGCTCACTATGATTTGCACTTACATCAATTGAAGGATTGGTATCATAATTTTTGGAACTTGACATCATTTCCATGTTTGATGTAACTTCATGCACAATCAGTGAGACTGTCTTTGGAGAATGCCAGACAAATACCATTTTAGTTTGTCAGAACCTGGTGTGTCAGAATCTCACAGCGATCTGAATATCCAATTTACTCTGCCTGTATAGACTGTTCTCGGTATCTTAGACTTTGATCCCCATGTAGCTTCCTCATGATACCAACCTTTCTGATCGACTTCGCCTCCATCTCAATATGGTGGTTCCATATCACGTGGTAGTCTAGATGCATGCCAAAAATATGGGTGTGTTGGTCTGTGGCAAGGTACTCTCTCCAAGCATGAGTGAGAACTGAGATGATTCTGGATATTGTCTTTAACTCCATTGCGTTCTAGCCCCAAATCCTCTGTCCACTGTATTAACTTATTCACTCCCTCATGTATTCTATAGCCTGCTTCGGTGGCATGCTCTGCAGCACTCCAGATTGCTAGGTCATCAGTCGACATGTGTCCATTATATGGATGTATCCACTCGACCAGATCTGGCTGTAAGCCACTCTCAGTACATTACCTTTAATTGAAGGGAGTGTATCGGTGTATTTAAACGCACATTAAATACGGTCGTGATTTCTGTTTCAGTCTCTGTAATAATACGTTGCAGGACCCAATATTGACATATATGCATTGGAGGGTGGGATAGCGCAAGATAAATACGTTTAGTAGCCGGCACCGAGGTTTGTTCTAAACACTTCAATTGATTTAGAAGAGAGGAGTCCCTCTTCTAAGTGGTTCCATTCAAGGACACATCTTATAATGAATGATTTCTAAATTGTTCAGTTTTTGAGTGAGGTACTTTAGAACACTTTGAGTTGTTATAAACAGATTTCTCTACGGTATTCTCACTAGCAAAGTTGGCTTGGTATCTAGTGGAAGCTCTGATATGTCTTCTACCTGTTCGTACTAGTTCAGGAAACTGTGAAGATGGCATCGCTGATACTGGCCCCTCAATGACTTTGTATAGGAAGCCTAGTCGCATCTGTTTACAGCGGTCTTGCAGCGAACGAAGTGTTAATTCGTGTACCATATGTGGGACACAGTCCGGTTGGAATGATAGTTGTTCATTCTAAATCTGGCCGCCCGATGCTGGATACGTTCTAGATGGTCGATGTCTTGCTTGGTGTGGGGGACCCACACAGCTGCTCCATATTCCATTATTGGTCGAAATATGGCAAAGTAAACAGTCCGCTTGCAGTCATTTTGGGAGATTACGGCGCGAGAAGCCTAGATCATCGCCACTTTCTTGATAGTAGCTGTAACATGTTGCTCCCAGTTGAGGTCCTGAGAGATAAGACTGCCTAAATATAGATTGCTTTCTACATGCTGTAGGATAACTCTGTCTAGGCTATACATGAAGTGGGATTTACCTCGTACACTGATGATACAGCATTTTCCACGGTGAATCATATCCCGCATTTCATTGCCCAGGTTTCTAATGCAGAAAGGTAATTTTGTAGGCTGGTATGATCAGCTTGGGTATTAATCACACAAAGAGGAGGAAGTTGTCCGCAAACATACGTACTTGTGAGCTGACCGAATCTGGCAAATCATTGATTCGACATTGGAAAGATAGTGGCCACAGGACTTTTCCCTTGGGAACCCCAGAGTCGACTGTTAGCTCCTCTGATTCTGCACCATCCTAAACAACTTTCATATAACGCTCAGTGAGAAAGTGGGTTAGTCACGAGTGAATATGTCTAGTGATCCCATAGTGTGCAAGCTCATGAAGTAATTTTCTGTGAGAGACCATATCGAACGCTTTACTGAAGTCGAGCATGGCCATGTTAATTTGTTTAGATCGGTCATAGCTAGATAATGGATAATATGTTGTGGTCATCAATTGGGTTTCTCAAGAATAGCCAGCTCTGAAGGCGTGCTTTAAGCTAGTTAGTTTCAATTTGGATTTGATTGTTATGCCATCTGACGTTTGATTGTGTTGTTCTGCGTGGCTATAGATGTGCTGCACTGGATCATAAGAATGACTCCATCGCCGCTCAAGCAGACAAACCCCATGCACGGACACTACATTATAATATTAGAGTGCAGCACGAAGAGAAGCGGCAGTGATGGTTTTGGCTTTTGTAGAGCAAAAGGCTTGTAAGCTACAGATATAAGATGTATATAGTTGCTTAAAACGCCATAATTGAAAAATAAATTTAAAGCAGACACACGTATGTATACTCTATGTTACCTACTTTTATTTGAAAACAAGATGCCTTGGTATATGTAACTACATTCATTGCAGCCAAGCCACAAAGAGGCTTGGTATGTATTAATTAATAATATAACAGAAGTGTGTGTGGATTCTCACCTACCACACCAGGCTAAGTGTATTTCATCATAGATTGCTATTATTATAAAATGATCTAATAACTTGATCACGATACGCCTACTAGCGGCGGAATACCCGAAGAAGAAAATAATAAATTCGAGGAAATGACATAAATCTAAGCTCAATACATCGGTAGAACTTTTAAAGATCTTTGGTTTTCCTAGACCAGAGAAACGGAATCTATAGCACAAGTAACAATTAAAAAGGAAATTCGAAATCCGGTAGTAGGCCTACGGCAAATATTTTAATAGCTGCTGTACAGATGAACGTTCATAAAGCATAGATATACACTTAACATTAAAAATAGGATATTGAGAGGAATAAAGGGAAAATAAACGATTCAAATCATGAAATGGCGAGCGGAGAGGCAATGTACGCGGTCATTAAACCAGCAATAAGCGCGGCGCAAAAAGTGCAGGTTATAACAAATACAATTATATAATTCCCAACGTCAGAATTGACTAGATTTATTCGGTCGTTTTTTATTGCTTCTTCGCCATATATTGACTGAAAGAAATTATGTTGCAATTTTCCCGAGGTCATTTCTTATATTGACAAGTCTAGTAGGCCCGTTTTATAAGTCGAACTGTCTGTCGCGCCGCATTAATGACGACTGGTTGATTTATATAGCGGACTCGGCACAAGAGAAATTAGACTTATAAATCGGGCCTTACCAGCTTATTCTAACGAGATTATGTTATATGTTATACATTCGGAAATTGGACGTTATTGCAAAGTCTCGAGTACATTCTTCTCTATTTAAAGGAGAACTAACATCATCTCATAACAGCTATCCAAGTGATATAACATGCTACTCATAAGCTATGCAAAGAAATCAAGCTTTTTATCATGCCGCTAAACAAAGATATTTCAGGCCTTAGTAGCTAAATGCTGATACAATCCTACAGCGTAAGATGGCTGCCGTGATTTGCTTGTCAAACCATCAGAAAAAAATCGATCGTGTCCGCTCGGTATACACGATCAATCATAGAGGTGCCATCTAGAGTTTGACAATGTGGTATAAAAGCAACCAAACAGGTAAGCTGTTGAATATTTTGAAACTAATTTGACCGGAAGTTGTTGCTACCTATGACAGCAACAACTTTCAGTCAAATTAGTTTCAAAATATTCAAAAAGTGATTATTACATAATAAAGAGTGTAATGCATTGACACTTACATGACATCACACACTATCACTTAACGAGACAAAATGGTGGCGCTCACTGTTCAACATTTATGCGATATTACAACACAGATAAATTGTCAAACGGATAAGAGAATGAGACAGGATATGAATGATATGGAATCTATGCACACAATCTAGCGGTGCAAAACAACATTTAAGATGAGATTAGTATCGCTTTAATTGATCGTCTATGGCAATGGTGTCATTAATTAGCTGCTATGACAATGATGCAATTAATTAGCTGGTATGCTCAAGAAAATGTGTTAGTTTGTCTGTCTGTAGTACCAGTACTCATTGTCTGTCTGCAGGACCAGTACTCACAGTCTGTATATGGTGATATAAGTGGCTACCCCTAAGGTACTCAGAATTCCACGAGCCAATTCAACGTAGGATCACAGGAACGAACATACATGCGTACGTACGCTGTGCTAGGATGGCGTATATCGTAGCTTCCAATAGTGGTGACATGACGGAGCAGGCGCGTGGACGTCATTACAATGTCATGTAGTGGCGTGGCATCGATGCACGCGTGCGGTACAAAGAGAAGAGAAACCGAGAGGCGAACTGAAGGAATTATAGAAAACCTTTGGTAACGTCGTCTCTTTGGACGTTATGTATAAAAAAAGTGTTTTTTTAGTATTGCTTCTCAGTTTCTATTTCTACCACAATCATGAATGTGCAACAAGGCATCGATATTGTGAAGCTGAATATTGGCATGCATTTATTCAAAATTAATGGGGTGGTATGCGGGTAAGTGTTTAACATAGCATGCGTGCGTGCGTGCGTGCGTGCGTGCGTGCGTGCGTGCGTGCGTGCGTGCGTGCGTGCCTGCCTGCCTGCCTGCCTGCCTGCCTGCCTGCCTGCCTGCCTGCCTGCCTGCCTGCCTGCCTGCCCGCCCGCCCGCCCGCCCGCCCGCCCGCCCGCCCGCCTGCCTGCCTGCCTGCCTGCCTGCCTGCCTGCCTGCCTGCGTGGCCGGTTGTGAGGCCGGGGTAGGTGGGGCGGATTTCGAGTGTATGAGTGTGTGGGCGTCTGCGTGTGTGCGCGCGTGCGTGTGCGTGTGTGTGTGTGTTGCTTCGCATTCGTGTGCGTGTACATTAATAGACGTACAAATATTGACGCACGAGTCAGCCAGAGTGGGCATGTGTGGTATGATTTAGTAAAACAGCTACAAGCAATGGTGAAAATAGTAATACATGGGCATACTAGCATCAGAATTGTGATTAAACTCAGCACGAACATAGATATACAAAACAACACCTACCAGTTGTGTGGCCAGAGTTTCCTCATATCGCGCAACCCTGCGTATGCTATTATTAGACAGCATTTGATGTCTAACATTTTAACCCTCGAAGTTAGAAAATGTCTATTTGCAGACCAAGAGACGAGTATTTTTTAAACGTTACCACTGGAATGACTGGCTCGGTTATCGAGTCAGTGATTCCAGTGGTAAATATTCAAAAACAGTCTTCTCTTGGTCAGCAAATAGACATTTCTCAAGACCACTGCAGAAGCCGTTTTTGGCTGATATGAGTCTTAAAATTTTAAGGAGACCTGTCCCAATCTTTAGGCTAAGCCAC
The DNA here is from genome assembly GCA_034401795.1 of Chaetoderma sp. LZ-2023a. Lineage (NCBI taxonomy): Eukaryota > Metazoa > Mollusca > Caudofoveata > Chaetodermatida > Chaetodermatidae > Chaetoderma > Chaetoderma sp. LZ-2023a. The sequence continues at coordinate 58,277,057 of CM067374.1, read as the reverse complement.
GTAGATGGATAAAATTTGCATTTGTCTCTACGGCTACAATTAGAAATCACGCAACAAGCCAAACTAGTCAAATCTAGTGTGGAGTGACGATGACTTCGTACAATGTGAAGAAATGAATCTTGGTTGCATGATGTGAAGTCAAATTACATCCAGGCACGCCATGAAATTGCTGATAAATTATATTTATACTTATATATCATCATTCTCCTCTATGCTGATTATACTGTAATGATGGCAGAATCACCTAATGCTCTCCAGAAATCGCTAGATGTGTTTCAAACGTACTGCGAAGAATGGAATTTGAAGGTTAATTATTCCAAGACAAAATAATAGTTTTTGAAAAACGCAGAAACCCGAATAAACGAGAATTCCAGCTAGGGGGCCAAATTATAGAGACAGCTGATAAATACTTATTTTTAGGTGACCTGTTTAAGTATACTGGTAGCTTCATTTCATGTAGAAAACGTAACCTTCAACAGGGAACCAAAGCAATGCATACATTATTACATAAGATAAAAGAAAATGATATACCAATAGACCGCCAATGTATACTTTTCGATGCCATGGTTTCACCTGTTATGCTATATGCCTCAGAAATCTGGGGTTTCGAAAAAATGACCTATTAGAAAATTGTCAAATAAAATTTTTCAAAACTATCTTGCAAATGAAAAGAATCACGCCTAACGTAATGATATATACAGAATTAGGAAAATATCCATTAGATATCACTTTACAGTGCAATATGATTCGTTTCTGGGCGAACATTGTCAATGCGGGATATGGAAAGCTATCTTCCATCCTTTACCACATATGTTTACATCACAGCGAAGAAAAAAGTGTAAAATTTAAATGGATAGAAAAAATAAAAGCAATTCTTAACTCAACAGGCTACATCACTACATTATTTGCCACTGAAAACATAAACACAGTGCAGATAGCCCATCAAATAAGAACTGTTTTACAAAATCAAGTTAAAGAAAAATGCCACATTGAAATAAACGAGTCAAGTCGATGATCTTTCTACAGGGAAATAAAACCGATTTTCAATTTTAAAAGTACCTTAAAACTTTGCCCTACCGGAAGGCTATCACGCTGTGCCATTTTAGAACCCTAAATCATAAATTAGCCATTGAAACAGGGTGATGGGTGGGCATTGAACGAATTGAACGGTTATGTGAAAACTGTAATTGTATAGAAGATGAATCACACTTCCTTTACGCTTGCTCGAAATACAGTAATGCGCGACAGAAATACATTCCTGAGTACTATGTTATTAACAGTTCACCAGAAAAACAAAAGGTCTTTTATCGATATGTAACAAGCCTGTATTAATAAAGCTATGTAAATATCTATCATGCTCAGAGAAAGCGTAAACACTTAGTGTATATATGCAGAATGCCAATATTATCATATTAATAACACTCAAAACATATGCCATTATTTCCACTGCCACTAACTAGCATTGCCACCACGACTGGCATGGCCACTGTCACTATCACTGCCACTACCAATACCACTACCACTCCCACTAATACCAGTACAACTACCACCACTATTGCTACTGCTGCTACTACTACTGCTACTACTGCTCCTAATACTGCTCCTAATACTGCCAATACTACTAAAGCCTCTGCTGCTGCTACTGCTAGTACTGCTGCTACTATTACTACTGCTACTGCCACTGCTACTGCCACCGCTACTGCCACTGCTACTGCCACTGCTACTGCCACTGGCACTGCCACTGCCACTGCCACTGCCACTGCCACTGCCACTGCCACTGCTAGATGAGCGTCTGGATCCTTGTCCCGCTTTCGCCTTTCGTAATAGGGACGGGGAGGCATGACTACTATTACAACGACGACAGCAACGACAACGGCAACGACAACAACAACAACAACAACAATAATAAAAAAAAAATAATAATAATAATAATAACAAAAACAACAATAACAACAACAACAGCAGCAGCAGCAGCAGCAACAACAACAACAACAACAACAACAACAACAACAACAATAATAATAATAACTACTGCTACTGTTCCTACTACTGCTACTGCTGCTGCTACTGCTACTACTACCACTTCTTACTACGCACCTATGTCCATGTACCAGCCTCTGCTGCTAATACAACCCTAATATAAGTGCTGAGTTGCGTACTTGTAGTCTAAACCGCGCCAGCAATGAAAGTTATATGAGCAATGGTTCATGTTTGCATTATAAACGCAATACATTTTTTACCGCGATGTGTTTCACGATAATGAAATAATGCAGAATAGCCCATGATATTAATAAAGAAGGTCTTCTTATATCTGATATATTTGATAGTCGTGATACTTTACATAGCTGTAATATGACAACAAATTGTTCACAACATGTAAATATAGTTCTGACTATTCAACCCGAAAATCATATCACCACATTGACTGTATCTGCTCAAAGTATTGATCATAATGCTAAAATACTGAATGATGCTATATACAATGAGTGCAGTCCAATAGAGAAAGTCTCAAGATGATAATAATGACGATAATAATGATAGTGATGCTGCCGGTGGGGATGTTGATGGTGATGAGGAAGATGGTGATGTGGGTACGCATGGTGGTTGGTCTGGGGGTGGGGACATCGGTGACGCCAGCTCATTAGCATATTAGAACAAGCCCATTCATGCTTCATGGAAGTATGAATGGGCTTGTTCTAATATGCTAATGAGCTGGCGTCACCGATGCGGGGCCCAGTATGCTGAAGAGATGACGTCGTGGGGCTCTCGGCCAATCACTCTGTGCGCCTACCACAAGCATAACTAGTACTGATGATAATGAAGATTATTGCTGTGGTGATGATGACGGTGATATTAATAATAGTATTAATAGGACTTTAACTGTTGTATAATATTAGTCTTAATGCTTTAATTAGTATAACAAACTCCACCGACAAGAACAGTATAATTATATATTGTTACCTCCATATGCTATTGTAATAGCCTGGATGTAAATAAAGTGAACATGAACATGATATACTTCTAGGTTTGTAATCATATTGAAGATTCGTGCCCTTATTTAAATTGGAGAAACGGTGGACAACTGGTGAATGGAGGAATCCAGTTTTAACTATGCCCTGTCCGGTGTAGCACGGATCGACCGGTCGGTTACCGACCGTACCAGCCAAGCTGGGTACGGGCCGCCCGTCCTGGATTCGTTCCTATAAGCGCGTCCGCCCCCACCCCACCCCAACCCCTGGGTAGGGCAGCGTGTGTAAGCCTATGCGAGAGGAATTTCGTCGTGAAAACGACTAATAGTCCAGTAAAACTACAAATTAACCTAGAACAAATTGCAACAGAATTTATTTCTTTTCTGCGGCATTCATGGGACTGCCAGGTGTCACATATCAAAAGTCCTCCAAAATCCCTCGATGGGAAAGTGGGTAAATTCGCATATTTAGCTACCGCCATTATCCGAATAATGAAACTTCCCTTACCTGCTTCATTCCGCAAATAAACGAAGTAGAAATGTTGTCTAAGCTCTGAATTTCATGGTCACGGAAGACAGTAAGCAATTGGCAATATTGCCTTGAACCACTTGTACAAATTCTCCAAACCACAGATTAAATATGGTTGTATGCACAGGGTCGGGGGTAATTTAAAAAAAATTTATTTAAAGTAAGTTTAATTTTGTTTTTCGCTTTTAAAATTTTATCTAAAATAAATTGCATTTTAATTTTCACTTTTATCTCACAATTTGAATACATTTTTATACAATTCAATCAGAATATGGACATGGATTTAGATACATGCATTATTTGTAACCAGAGCCTAGAAAATGGCTCACAAACTGTTAAGCTTCGAGTTAAAGGCTGTGACGGTATTAACAATGCTAGCAGAGCCCGTGAAAGCGATGTCATAACTGAAGTAGGACAGAGGGTTCATGTAAAATGTCGACGGGAGTTCATTGATCCCAAGCGGATTGCCCGTGACGCAGAGAAAATTGAACAATCTCCGCCACCCATGCGAACACTCCGTTCAGAAAGTCCAACATTCAATTTTAGTGAACATTGTTTGCTATGCGGATACCCTGCAAACATTCAAGATGGAAAGAAACGTGGCTATGATATTTATCGCCGAGGCCTGTGAGCAGAGAAAAGACGAATGGGGCAAACTTGTAGCTGGGCGGCATGCCTTCACGCCGGACTTATGCGTTGTAAATGCAGTATACCATCAAAGCTGCAGCGTAAATTTTCGAACCATGAAAAATATCCCTCAGCTGCACTCATCTTGCTCATCCCAAAAACATGGAAGGCCAGAAGACTTGGACAGAGTAAGAGCATTTAGTGCGACAATGTCATTTCTTGAAAATAATGATGATGAGCAGCTGACACTGCACGACCTCGTTAATAAAATGCAAGATTATCTCGATGATAAAGAGAATAAAGCATACAGTACAAAATACATGCAGGATAAAATAAAAGATAATTATGGCGATGAAATATTTATTAGCACTGTGAATGGTAAGCCAAACGTTGTTACCTGTCGTTCTAAAGCATCTACTATTTTGACTGACTTCTATAAGGAACGGAAGAGAAAGGATTCCAAATCAGAGAGCATGCTAATCATCCAGACAGCTGCCAAACTGCTTAGACACGATATTAAGGTAATTGATTCATGCGCATCATCTGAAAGCTATCCAACAAGGGAGCAAATGAGCGACCCAGTAAAGGCATTGAATTATTTACCAGAGACACTGCGGGAATTATTGCGGATTTTGTTTACTGGAAAAGACACAGAAATGAAACAGGCATCAGTTGGACATGCTATTATGCAAGGAACTCGTCCTAGAGTTATTTTGGCACCTTTGCAGTTCGGGCTGTCATGTGAGATGCACCATAAATTTGGATCTAGATTTATTGTTGACACCTTGTACAAGCATGGATTTGGATGTTCATACGTGGAGATACAGAGGTTTGAGCACAGTGCATCACTTCATGGTGGAGATCTACCACAGCCATTATCAGGCGAGTTCATTCAGTTTGTTGCCGACAATGTGGATCACAATATTTGCACAATAGATGGGCATAATACATTTCTTGGAATGGGAATCATTGCATATGTTACACCAGGAAACCTTTCGTGCAAACTTATTCCAAGGATAAATGTAACATCTGAAGATATCAAGCAAGTTGGCAAGATCTGTATCAGGAACTTTGAGTCTCAGCATACCAAGAACTTCCCATTGACCTTTAAGGAGTTAACTGCGATGGAACAAACAGACCCAACAGCTGACATTGACATCCTCTGGGATTTCTCTTTGTTTCTGCGTTCAAGGAGACAGTCATGGTCTGGCATGATGCAAACTGTTCACCAAGGAGTTTATCCAGGTAAATCGTCTGTTATTTTCCTTCCGATGATAGATCTAGAGCCAAGTAACATGACCTGCATCTTTTCCACTTTGACTTATGTTCGTGAACAGGCAAACCGATACCATGTTGCACCCGTGATTACATTTGATCAGCCATTATTTTGGAAAGCTATGACTATCATAGAGATTGAGCCGAGCTGGAGTCCATTAAAGCAAATTATTCTAAGACTCGGAGGTCTTCATATGGAGATGAGCTTCCTTGGCTGCATTGGTCACTTAATGGCAGGAAGCGGTCTTGCGCCTATTCTAGAGGTAGTCTACGCTGAGAATGCTGTCAAACACATTCTTAGTGGAAAGGCAATTTCTCGAGCAGTTCGAGGACACCTCATGGTTTTTGCTTCTCTCAGTACAATCTTGATTGCAAATGCATACAACCTACCACTACCTACAATTGCAGATGCTGAAGTTGACACAGTAGAATATTCCGCTGCAATGCATTCAATAGAATTGTTTGACAATGATGATAATGTTACAGGACATGAAACGATTGAAAGTTCCCTAAATAAAAGTCTGGTTAAAGTTGGAGAGCTCTATGATGACATTATCAAAAATCAGTATGTAGCTACAAGATTGTCCTCGGAAAATGCATTACATGATGTCAAGGACAAACTAGACTCAGAGAAGGCGGTCATGAAAGATAAGAGGACTGCACGACTCTGGCTTTTGTATATGGAGTTGGTTGACATTCTGCGCAAATTCATTAAGGCAGAACGAATTGGTGATTGGACCATGCACCTTCAGACCGTTCGTGAGATGCTTCCATATTTTGCAGCCGCTGGGCATAATCTGTACGCCAAGTCCGCATATGTATATTTACAAAAGATGTTAGAAATACCTGAAAGTCATCCAGATATACACACCAGCTTCCTCAATGGTCATCATGTCATTCATCGAAGTGATAGGTATTGGGCAGGGTTATCTACTGATCTAGTTATTGAGCAGGTCCTAATGAGAAGTGTAAAGTCAAGTGGTGGTCTAACACGAGGTCGTGGAATGACAGAACTTCAGCGTCTTGTTTGGTGGTTGTCTATGCCCGCGTGTGCAGATGTGTGTAATGCAATGCAAGAGCTCTCTGGGGTAAACTGTGATTCAAGTGAACAACACAAAGATTCCACACAATCTCGAATAAAGCGTGATATGGATGATACTTACAAAATTCTCAAAATCCTTAGTGAACTGAATCCATTTGGACCAGACCCTTCTCTTAGAGGACTTGTTAGTGGATTGTCTGCACATGAATCAGTCAATGTTGACGATGCTAAAGATATTGGAGAATCAATTAGTAATTCGATGTGTGGCCAATGTGTATCAAGCATTTCGTTCCAGAGAAAGAGACAAGCTATTACCTTAGCATCCAAAACATCTCTCAAGATTGATGATGAATGTGTACAAATTGATCCACAACTCCTATTTCAAAGACTCAGTTTAATTGCTACAAATGGATCAAAAGGGAATCCAGCATCTTATTTTGAGTATGAAGTGTGCACTCATCCGCCCGCACTCTTTGATAATTCATCTCTTCCATGGGAAGCAAATAAGCCGGCACTTGCTGATGCATTGTGGAAATTAATTCAAAATGAGGATGCAGTCCTTCCAGATTCTGTCCACTATGTGCTTGATGGAGGAGCTCTATTACACCGTGTTCCATGGCAGCGTGGAGAGACATTTGCAAATGTTTGTCAAAGTTATGTAAAATATTGCATAAGCAAATATGGAAAGGCTACAGTAGTTTTGATGGTTATGACCAAGGCCCAGACATAAAAGATGTAACACATAAGAGGCGAACTCGTAGATCAGGCGCAACTGTTGTACTGACTCCGCAAACAGTTGTAACTCTGAGTAAGCCTGATTTTCTTAGTAACAAGCAGAACAAACATCGGTTCATATCAATCTTAAGTTCATCTCTCGAACATGCTGGATGCTTAACGATAAAGGCAAGCGGTGATGCTGATGTCTTAATTACGCAAACGGCTATCTTGGCTTCAAAGTCAACAAATACTGCTCTTGTTGGAGACGATACCGACCTACTGGTGTTGCTTCTATACCATACTGATATGAATGGCTGTTAGCTATTTTTCAGACCAGAGCCAAAGCAAAATGCAAAGAAACCCCGACTGTGGAATATCAAAATGGCAAAGGAAAAACTCGGGTTCTGTTTGTGCTCACAGCTGTTATTTATCCATGCTATCCTTGGCTGTGACTCAACATCTAGGCTTTATGGAATTGGAAAATCTGCATCCCTTAGCAAAATCCAGTGCTGCAAAGAACTCTCTCAAATTGCTGAAGTGTTTACAATGAGTAATGCGAATAAAGATGACGTGATAAAAGCAGGTGAGAAGGCAATGCTTATTCTATACAATGGCACTTCAATGGATAGTCTAGTTGCTTTGCGGTACAAGCGATTCAGGGAGAAGGTTGCAAAAAGTTCCAAGTATGTTGAAGCACGAGATTTACCACCAACACCCGCATCCGCAAAGTTTCACAGTCTTCGCGTGTACTACCAAATTCAAGTTTGGAGAGGAGATGGGGCTGGAAAGTTCTCAACCACCAAATGCTGCCTGTTAAGACTGACATGCTGGCAGCACCTGACGATTTACTGTATTCATTTAGATGCAGCTGCAAAACTGGCTGTGAATCAAAGAGATGCACCTGTAGAAAACATGGGCTCAGCTGCACATCCGCCTGCGAAGACTGTAAGGGTCTCAGTTGCTCGAATTCAATAACGTTCATTGAGGAAGATGACTTGGATAATTGATGCAAGATGAAATTAGTAGAAACCAGGTACCTATGCCATACTATTTCATCTTAGCTTAGCTTAGAAACACACAATACCGTGACATAATAAAATATAATATGTATTGTATCAATATCAATGATGGTATTAGGTAAATTCATACAAGTGGCATAACACAATACATTTAATTTGTGGAGAATATGTCAATCGTATTCATTTATTACTAAAAAGTCCAAAAATACCCAGTCACACATATATTACATACCGGTTTTAAAGAAATAAAGAAAAATGGATTTTTCAGGTGAAATGGCCCAGATCTGGTAATAATTATGCAAATTTTACCCTTTCCCCTATTGGAATTTTGGAGGACTTTTGATATGTTGTACATGATGGCCCCCTATACACTGGGCGAGGTAAACAAATTCTGTTGCAATTTGTTCCGGGTTAAAATATTTTTGGCCTAGATTGACTGGACTATAAGTTCGTCAAAACGCATAGCGCGGTAATCGCTGTATTGAGAGAGTACGTGTGGCGCGTCCGGGAGCGAGTGACGCTTTTAGCGTGCCGAGTGGGCACGTCTTAATTCTTTATAATTATTTGTTTCCATCGAATCTGGTACCGGTCAAGACCAGCTTTTGACGGGCTTTTTAAATCTACACACCGTTTTAAAATCGGTTCAGAAATTGCTGAGTTATCGCCATTTTTCCCCTTCTAATTATGCTCAAAATAGTCCCATAACGTCGTAATCGCGTATATATATACACACGGCATGCAGGGATTTGTGTAACACGTGACTCACTACGTCACCTTCACATCTATATCTATCACGATATTTAAATAAGTGTGTACACATCACAGTATTACAGCATGCTGATTGTCTGGTTCAGCAAATTCTGATTGGTTTGGACAGCCAGTTACGACGTCACCATGCGTATAAAAGGGGATGATTTCAGAAGATCGAGAGCATCGTTGGCCGGGGCCCGAGCAGTCGGGAGCTGCTCACAGCATGACACGCTACCCGGACCATCCGGGACAGGTATAAACCATCACTGCTGTCTCTGTCGTCTTCATCTCCGCTCGCGCGAAGCAGTTCTCGACACACCGCGCCAAAATTCTGTAAGGGGGTGGGTGGGGGGGGGGGGAGGGGGGGGGGGTGGTTTGTGGGTTGGGGGGGGGGGCAATATTAGAACTAATATACTGTTCCTAATTTAATTACTAACTATATAGGAACTATATTATTGCGGTGGTCCTTTGCGGCCCAACTATGTAAGTCTACGTGACGTAGAGCAGCAATGTTCTCACTGGATCTGCCAGCCACGCCGAAAAGTGGATCTTCAACCACCACACTATATGCTGTGTGTGTCCTGATTAATGTTTCAACCGCACGCAAGTAAACTTTGCCCGGTGCGCCTGTAAAGCTATTTGGCGCACCCCCGCACTGTTAAGCTTTAATATGTACAGGCATAATTACAATTATATTAATAACCCTTCCTGTTAATGGGTTATCTTAGCTTACTTTACTTGCCGTCATCGAACAGAAACTTTCACTACTACCGCATTATTGTGTAGAACTTACTAGCTATTCATTAGACATTACTTATACTGTGTTTCACTGTCCTGAGTGTGTACCGCTTCCATTCTGGACCAGCATATAGGAACCCTGTCTTGCGGGAAATCCACACGCGGTGATGTATCCAGCTTTCAGACAACGTGTCAACTCACGTCACAAGTATAGTGACGTCTCACTTTCAGCAACATAGTAGCCCGTTATGTAAGAATGGCTACTGGGTATTCAAGTAACTATACATGATATCTTTAATTACATCTTTAATTATCATAATTTATTAACGTAAAAAGGTACCGATGAGTAATAGGTACCGTACCGGTCCTCGGACCGCAATCTTATAATTTCTTTATATTACTGTTTATAGTTATCCTTATTTACTGTAAGGTGTTTTAACTAACCGCACCGTAATAGGTCTATCAACCTGCATTACCACTGTTTTAATCTAATCATATGCTGTTACCGTTTTGTACTTGGTTAGTTAGGTGTATGGCCAGCGGCCATCTTGTTGATATGTTTTGCTTATTTGTAGAAAACCTAGGACTGCAGTGCATTAGGAGATACTACACAGCACCATTTATATTTGCATCACTTTCCCCCGCCACCAATAATTTTACACTGAGGTCGCTGTCCATGCTATAACTCTGTTTAGCCCGGCATGCTACCTACTAAACCTGAATATTTAGCTCAATAGGATAGGTGTAATGTGATTAGAGACAATTTCTTCGTTAGGAGACACATAGTGTACGCCTCTTTTCCGGTCGTTGTGGTAATATAGCCCCGCACCCCGGCAAGGTTGTGTTAAATTGGCCAATATACCTATAAGGCCTCATATCTATAAGTTATTGTCTCTGTTCATGTTCCACTAAGCCTGATGGCTTTTTAATTGTTTGGATATCCCTACCCGCACCGTGGGCTGATCCGACTCTGGGAAACTATCGGAGGTTTCCGAGCGGTGATGACCATGGTACGGTGTCACATACACTCTCTCTGTATGTTATGATTCTTAGTAGCTAGTTATCCTTGCCAATGAAGGAAGCACTGCGAACACATTATAATTATTATTGTATATCTCTTTTAGAATATTGTCCCCGCACCGCAGTGCATATTGGGCATCTTGAGCTTAAACCTAACGACAGGTCAATACTTAGCTTCATAGGACTTGGTGACAGACGAGATGCACATCTCCACCCAACTCATTAAATTTGTCTGGGCAAGATTTTAGAATCTGCCACGCCCTCACGGGAAGGACATTTGCGGTGGATATTCGCCTCTCTATCCCCGCCGTAACGATAGGTCAGTTATGAAAATTTGCCTGTGACATATCTTAGCACATTGGTTGAATAAAGGATGGTCCCTTTTGGCCAACAGTTTTCCTCCGCTTCGGCAAGGGGGGGGGGGGGGGCATGTTCGTATAACGGCGGCCCACGCAAGGCACATACCTCTCGCAAAGATATCCAGTGACGGCGGCCTACGCGAGGTTACTACAATTTTTATAGCATTTAGAAGTAATGCCGCGTGAGGCACCATGCCTTTCGCCACACAAGGAGTTTCGTCTCCTCATCTTCTTCAGCGTAGAGGTATTATAACTTATATACAGTTAATTAGTGATCTCGTATGCAGGAGCCTCCTTTGCGGGGGAACCACTGCGGACTCAAGGGTCTGCGCGGTACCTCCGGTGTCTCCACGTGTAAAGGTTCATGAGCTGTCTCTATGTTATGCATTATTCAAATGCTCATTGTTATCCAGCGAACTTGACTGTTCGTATAGTTTATATTTTCTTAGTTACTATTTTTAGAATTATCACAACTCCTTGTAAGTCCATAGTTTCAAAATTGCTATGGACAGGCATACCGGCGACACCAAATCGTGGGCTGACACCGTTCAATTTAATGTTAGCGGCAATGGTCGCACGGCCCAACCGGAACAATTGAATTCCATCGGCCTTAGGAGCCGGTCTTTGTTGACCACAGGACTGCGTCGCACGGGATCCGATACCCCGAGACCGGGAGCTAACCAGCCATCTCGTTCGTCGTGAACATGTGGTGACTCGTCATCACACACAGGAACGGCTCGACGCAACCCTGCGAGCTACACCATCTCTAGCTAAGCTCCAACCACACTTTGCCAGTGTTGAGGTCAATCGATCCCTACACTCTCTGAATCTCAATTTCCAGAAAATTATACAGGTAAGCTGTTGAATATTTTGAATTTAATTTAACTGGATGCTGTTGCAGCAACAACGGTCAGTTAAATCAGTTTCAAAATTGTCAACAGCATGTTTTTTAAATAATAAAGACATACAATGCACCTTTCCAGTTTATCCATCCATTATCTGACATCATATGACGTCATAATCAACTACGTGACGTGTAGAATGACGTCATAATTAATTATTGCGTGAATGACTCGATTTAGTCCGTCATTAACGTGTAATAGTCCTACACGTTGTACGAATTGAATGTCTGTACCATTTAATAACCATTCTGTTGAATATTTTGAAACTAATTTAACTAATTTAATTTCAAAATATTTAACAGCTTACCTGTATAGTTTTCTAGAAATTGATAGTCAGGGAGCTCAGGGATCGATCGATCTCAACACAAACGAGGCGTTGGTGGAGCTTAGCTAAAGATGGAAGGGGCATAGCTAAAACTGGAAAGGTCCATTCGGATGGCTTTTTGAGCACGATTTAATGATAACCGGTGATTATTCGTGTCTGCCAGCGTGAACTCATTGTGGGAAACAGAGCAATTTGTATGTGATTAGAAGGAACAATCAGTTTGTTGAAGCCGAAATAGCTATAGGGTTGGTCACCAATGAGAATGTTTATGATACACGAATGTGTCTGAATGGACCTTTCCAGTTTTAACCTATGCTCCGCTCATCCCTAGTTAAGGTCCACTGTATATGTGTTGGAATCAACCAATCCCTAAACTCCCTGACTATCAATTTCCAGAAAATTATATGGGTAAGCGCAGCAACAGCACCCAGTCAAATTAGTTTCAAAATATTCAACAACATGTTTATTAAATAGTAAAGACATACAATTCATACAACCTGGCAGACAATTTCTGATAATCACGTTCTATCACACTCCTGAGGTAGGCTGTTGAATATTTTTAAACTAATTTTACTGGAAGTTGTTGCTGCCTAACAGGGCCCAGTGAAATTAGTTTCAAAATATTCAACAGCAAGTTTATTCAATAGTTATAGTATTAAATAGACATACAATTCGTACAACATCGCTTAGACAGTCATCAATTATGCGTTCGCGACGTACTTATCTATGTCATGCATGCCGTCATTGATTATGACGTCATCCTACATGCAGCGTGCTTGGTCATAACGGCATGTGGTTGATGGATAAACTGGAAAGGTCCATTAATCTCCAGATCATAGACGTTTCTTTAAAATGAGAATTGATATTCATTTGTTAAACACAGTTGGAGTCTCCTGTTTCTGCTTTGAAAGGCGTTGTTGTCTATGATTCCCGCGATCTTACTATTCTTCAGTTTTATAGGCCTAAGGAAATAAATTTAACTCAGACCTGATCAGAATTTTGTTCCATAAATTTTGTTTATTAGTTTATGGCGCATGGGCATATACGAGGTGGTTGGATTTCAGCTTATTTCTGACAAGATAACAGAAATAATATTAATATAAAGGCAGAAAGCAATGATTGCAAATGTTAAGTTGTTCCTTGATTTAAGAAACGTAAGTCACTCATCATTTTCTCGCGATTTTCTAATTTTGGAAAAAGTACGGAATTCATGATTAAACCTGGAGAAATCGTCCAAGCCTACTTGGAAGGATGGCGCCGTTCGGTTTTGCATTAACTTTTTCTCTAACTGAGGAATAAAACTAGAGCTCCGCAAACGGCGCATAATACCCCGCCATGATGACAAACCAATGAATGAGAGCTATCAGAAAATATGTATTCTTCCTCAGACCCAGATCAGTCATCCTTATGAAGTGTCAAAGCGATCCGTTAAACGGCCAAGGAGGTATCGTCCGGAAACCAATTATCAAGATGGCCGCCGCAGACTGGCGGCCATATTGGATTTCGGATTGTCGTAAATTTCGATAAGTTTCTTCACCAGACATATTCCAATGACCCTATGAAGTGATTTGATAAATGGTAAAGGAAATATCATCCAGAAACCAATTTTCAAGATGGCCACCGGTGGTTGGCGGCCAGCTTGGATTTCGGATCATTGTCGATTTCGAATAGGTTTCTTCCCCGGAGCTAGTCCAACCACTCTATGAACTTTCAATGCGATCCGACAAAGGGCAACAGATTTATCATCCGGAAACCAATTTTCAAGATGGCTGCCGGTGGCTGGCGGCCATCTTGGATTTTGGATCATCGTCGAGTTTCTTCCCAAGCCCTAGTCCAACCACCCTATGAAGTTTCAATGTGATTCGACAAACGATAACAGAGTAGCATCCTGAAACCATTCTGCCACCCGCACGCCCGCCCGCACGCCCGACTGCCCACCCGCCCATCCGCCCACCCACCCACACGCTCGACCACCCATCCGACTGCCCGCCCAGACGGGCGGCGCCATTACATAATACCACGCCAATTTGTTTGTCCAGGTATGAAAAGAGGTGTATCCTTTAACAATAATTGCAAACATTTTTGATTTTATGCCTATCACTTCTTTTTCTCTCGCATTGTGGACTTGGTATCTGAATGCCGATGGATGGAGGATATTGAAAATCTACATCTATATGATCTGAAAGACTTTTCGCGTTAACTCATATGCCTTTTTAGTCGTTTAGGTGCAGTTTTCAAGCAAACAATGATTACTGGGTTCTGGGACTGTATAGGCAAGTTTATCAATGCATTTGTGGATCTCACTTCTCGTTCGACGTAAGGTCACAATACAACATACAAAGGTAAGTACTGGTACTGCAGACAGACAGTACAGTGAGTACTGGTACTGCAGCAGACATTGAGTACTGGTACTGCAGACATACAATGAGTACTGGTACTACATACAGACGGTGGGTACTGGCACTACATACAGACTGTGAGTACTGGTCCTTCAGACAGACAATGAGTACTGGTACTACAGACAGCCAGTGAGTACTGCTACTGTAGACAGACTGTGAGTACTGGTACTGCAGCAGACATTGAGTACTGGTACTGCAGACATACAATGAGTACTGGTACTACATACATACGGTGGGTACTGGCACTACATACAGACTGTGAGTACTGGTCCTGCAGACAGACAATGAGTACTGGTACTACAGACAGACAGTGAGTGCTGGTACTGTAGACAGACAGTGGGTACTGGTACCGTAGACAGACAGTGAGTACTGGTACTACAGACATACAGTGAGTACTGGTACTACAAACAGACAATGAGTACTGGTACTGTATACAGGCAGTGAGTACTGGTACTATATGTGCAGACAGACTGTGAGCACTGGTATTGCAGACAGACACTGAGTACTGGTACTACAGACAGACAGTGAGTACTGATGCTATGGACAGACAATGGATACTACAGACAGCCAGTGAGTTTTGGTACTACAAACAGACAGCGAGTCCTGGCACTGTAGACAGACAGTGAATACCCGTACTGCAAACAGACAGTGAGTACTGGCACTGTAGACAGATAGTGACCACAGATACCACAGACAGACAGTGAGTACTGATACTACAGACAGAGAGTGGATACTACAGACAGGCAGTGAGTACTGGTACTACAAACAGACAGTGAGTACTGGCACTGTAGACAGAGCGTGAGTACTGGTACTGTAGACAACCAGTGAGTACTGGTACTGTAGACAGACAGTGAGTACGGGTCCTGCAGACAGACAGTGAGTACTGGTACTGCAGACAGACAGTGAAAACGGGTACAAAATACAGACGGCGAGTGCAGATACTGTCGACAGACCGTGAGTACTATTACTACATACAGGTAGTGAGTATTGGTACTGCAGACAGACAGTGAGTAATGATACTGTAAACAGACAGTGAGTACTGGTACCACATACAGACAGTGAGTACCGATACTGTAAACAGACAGTGAGTACTGGTACTACAGACAGGCAATGCGTACTGGTACTTTAAACAAACAGTGAGTGCTGCAGACAGGCAGTGAGTACTGTAGACGGACAGTGAGTAGCAGTACTGCAGACAGACAGTGAGTACGTGTACTGCAGCCAGGCAGTGAGTACTGATACTGTCAAATTAAACACTCTTGTTTAGCAAACACGTTGTTATCATCACGTTATCACAGTGACTTCATAAATGATACATAGTGGTTGCAATTGGTAATTGATACTGATTTTCAAAATAATTTAATTTTTTGGAAATTACACTGTGTGCGGGAGATATTGCATCTCTTTCGGGCGATTCTGGAGAAACGTGAACCCTGTCTTCTAAATCTTGATGGTGCACGACCGAGATAACAGCGGATGTTGTTTTTATACGCCCATCGTAAGGAGTGTATTAACTATTGTGTGTCCGTGACATCTGTCTGCCTCTATGTGGATGTGTGATGGAGAAACTGAGAACGGTTAGCACGCAAGAAGCCCAACTTCACGAGCACATCAGTTTATCTCCTTGAATATCGCATTTGACGTGTTGTATCTTCGTGAATTTGCGAAAGTCACTCAGCTTTCTCATGTGTACCCATTTACGCAATTGAAGTGAGTTTGTCCTAAGGGGATAAGCATTATATTGTATGAGTTATTCAAAATGTAAGCAGCAATCTTAAGGATGGTCAGTTAAAATCTATTGTATGGCAATCAATGGTCAGTGTTCAGCATTGGCCTGAGAGAATAAAATGTGAACCTGAACAGGATTGGAAATGAAATACCGCCCCCACCCCACCGCCATAATGGATTGCTCTTGGGCGAATGGGAAACTTAAATCAGCATGTAAGATCGTAATTTGCTCACAGGAAACCATTGTTGCCACAAATGACTGATCGCTTCGCAAGGTCATCTGTCATCGTAACATGCATTTGTCATCACGAGGTTGGGATTCTTTACACATCCTAGTCTTCCCGTCTTACGATCACAAGTCTTAAAACATAATGTCTTGATCACTGAAACCATATTCCTGGATTATTTGACAGCCATGTGAAATCGTGATGAAGAACAATATCAGCAGTATTACATCATCATTATCATCATTATTATTACGGACAGCTTGCAGACCATTTAAGCCAGCTCGAGCGACCGCCTGGCATGTTGCCACTGATTATCAATATTACCAATATAACCATTATCCTACTACGTATAGGAAACCTGAACCGACAGAAGGACACTCATGCAACCACATGTAATTGTCTACCAACAGATGGTGGTTCTGTATAGCTGGTGCTGTCTGAATGAACCATCATTCCCTGGCTGTGAAAGGCATTTCGTACTGCAATTTTCTTGCATGTATTTCGTGTCCATTCATGCTGTTCCGTATGGTAATCGCCTATGACTTGCTTCGCTGGATATTTTATTATTGGTGTTCCATACTTTATAATAATACTAAGTCAATCTTCTGATTCTTAGCGTCGCTACTCTCACCACACCAACACCCTCATTATTAATATTACTAGTATGATAGCATGGTATCCTCATTATTTCAGGGATACTACACACCGCTCGAAGGATTTACTTTATCTAATTGGAAGCACGTAGCAAAAAGCCTTGAAGAGTATCTCATTCTGGAGCTAATGATTTGAGCATGTATTATTTTTCAAGGGACTGAAGAGGCTCCATTATTGTAAGGATGAAACAACTGTCGCCGTTTTGAAAAGAGAAAGGAGAGGACAAATTGCTCTAACTATTGCTGTCCAGGAAGCAACTATATATAAAATATATATTAAGCTGCTCTATTATATATATATATATATATATATATATATATATATATATATATATATATATATATATATATATATATATATATATATATATAAAGCTGCTCCATGCAGATTTATTTCTCTTTCAATTCCAACGACAGGCATCCTCTTAATGAACCGTTTCAGTTTTAGCCATGCCTCGCCCATCCCTAGTTAAGCTCCACCCCCGTTTCGCCCGTGAGTAGAAGAGAGACGAGATGCTCGCTCCAAACGGAAGGCCGCCACCAAAGAAATCATTACACAAAAGATTTTTACACCTAGGTGTGAAAATCTTTTGTGTCGGCTTTCCTTTGAAGCGAGCATATCTCCTCTGTTTTGATTGGATGTTAAATGTAGATGGTGGCCATAAGCCCCTCCACATCATTATATTAAGTGACTCCTGGCGTCCTATCATGCAATGATGATTGAGACGGGTTAATGTATTGTGTAAGGATGATTGACAGGGTACATGTCTGGACTCGTATTTTCTGGACTCTGGGAACTCATTCAATCATGAAGCTTCTCCTCCTCATTAAACCACATGACTCCTAGCGTTCTATTATGTAAAGATGATTGGCAATGCTTAATGAGGGTAATTTTAATTAGAAGCGTTGATCTCTTCGAGAGAGTACAATGCGCAATGGATAATGTATTGTGTAAAAATGATTGACAGTGTACATGTGTGGGCTCGTCATTTATGGACTCTAGGAACTTATTCAATCATGAAGCATCCCCCCCCCCCATCCTATCGCATAATGATGATTGACGCGGGTTAATCGGGTGCCAAATGGTATAAAAGAGGTTACAAATCTGTTCGGTTAAGCCGTAACTTTTTGATTTTGTTTAAATGATTTGTTCAACGTTCATTACAATTATGAATTCTGCATATTTTACTCTTCTCGAAGATTCATCACTGTAACGACAGGCTCAGTTGCTGAGCCAATGATTCCAGTAAGGAGCCCTCGAAAACAGTTGACTCCTGGCCAGCAGATGGACGTTTTGTTCAACATATTACTGACCTAACGGGACATACACATTATAACTGTTCTCAGTGATTTTAATTTGCAGTTATAACTAGGTTGTTATTACTAATTATCAGGACTATTGTTCCGATGTCCATTTGCGGATCTGGGAGAAGTGTTTCAGAGAATTGGACACCTGAATGACTGGCTCGGGTTCTGAGTCATTCATTCCACTGCTCATTTCTCGGGAACACGCCTATCTTGATCAACAAATGGGTATTTTTTTATGTTCCATCTCTGTTGTGCTAAATGATCAGGGTTACTGTTCTTCCTAGTACTTTGATCATATCAACTACCTGATACATCGAGCACATATACGGTGGAGACAGGCAATTAGATCAAGTATTCCTAGGAGGTTTTGCTAAAGACTGTATCCTTAAATGTGTCACACGACCGACATCCCTTAAACTTAATGCATATTCTGAGAACGCTCCAGGCACTCATCATCGTCCTATTACATAATCCTCGCCTTCCCACTACGTTCCCATATCGAGTACTGTACTTGCACAGCTTTGATGTTTGCACTATGTTCACGAAGCTTCATACATATTAATGAGTTGGGGTGAGTCAACTTGCGCCAATGAGATTAATCGATAAGAATTAAGGTAGTAGACACATTTACACATGTGCGTAAACCAAACTAGCGTTTTTTGTTACCGAAAACCAATCTACACATTTTCTCTTCCTCAGATAACTTGTTTAGAGCAAAACTATTGCACACTTTTGCAAATGTCTCTTTTCCGTTCAACAGCGTCATGATCGCCATTGTTTTTGTGATTGTAAATTAGGTTATCAGACGAAGTCTTGCCTATCACGTGAAGTAGGCAGAAATCTAATTGGCTACCTCCAGCCCACTAGCATAATGTTACCTCATATAGCGAGAACTCACAGGTCTGCAAGTAAGGCCTTGAACAGCGTAGCTATGTGAGTGGGCCTAAGTTAGTATGATGGGCACTCATTGGATCGCCTTGTATCTCGCCAAATATGGAAAATCTGAATATGTTGGCTTGTTCGGCCTCGCTCCATGGCCTGGACCAATGGTCAAAACGGGTCCATTATGTAACCCGTCTATATATAATGGCATTACAGTACAGTCTCTATCATCGACTCGTTCTGGCGAGTTCTGTATATATTATCTGTATTAGCATGTGCATGGCATGATTTCAATTATATCGACAATGCCTGATGTAACAAAAATCGATAACATCGTGAAAAGCTTATCCAATAAGTTATTAGATCATAGACATATAGATATCAGCGGGGAACATTGTAATAAAACGATGTTCACATAAAAACCTTTATTTTTTCATGTTTTTGTCTGCAGATGCTAATGTTTAAAATATGGGCTTAGATTGTTTTAACATATTCGAGTTATATTATCTTCAAAGTTGGCTTTTTGTTCCCAGAGATATTTTTTGTTATTTTGAAATAGTCTCTAGCAGTACACCCAGTCCTGACACACCTGTCTAATGCCGGCCCATCTGTGATGGACGGTCGTGTTGACACCTGTAGCATTCGCTAACCGCTGGATGTCGGATTGCTAAATTCAATGAGCTAGCGAAAATAGCTGTAGCATTGTCTCCGGTAGATTTGGGAATATGTGTAGAACCAAAGCTCTGATATTCACATTCATTGATATCTTGACGGAAAATATCAAACCTATATGAGGTAGCATTCGGCGGGGGTGGGGGATGTGTGTGTGTGTGTGTGTGTGTGTGTGTGTGCGTGCGTGCGTGCGTGCGTGCGTGCGTGCGTGCGTGCGTGTGTGTGTAAATTTCAACATTGACAGGTGAGTCTAACGATGTAAAAAACTCGTTGAATAGTAAGATCTAACACCCCGAGGTCCTCTGAGGATACGTGATCGATAAAGTTCTGAATGGTACTGTCTATTTCAGAATCAGCTAACGCGAAGTCATTAGCATGTCTGTCTGCTTAGGCGTTAATCCCAGGAATCGAGCCATCATTGACAATTAGTGCAGTGACACGTAGTCATCGTATCAGTTAACTAAATATGTCAAACTGTTTAGCGTTTCTGATGCATCTGCCTCGACGGTTATGCTTTGAATAACGTCTACGTGTGATAGCAGGGCGTTGACCCCATACCCACCCATCCACACACCCCTCCCCTTAGTAGGCCTATTTCTGTTCATAGTCTGGGAATTAGCTCCTGAAATATTGTTACGAGCTAACTACAGGCCTTCGGTATGATCGCTGTCCCGACATTCAGTGTTTTACCTGCTAAAACATCTTCAGCCACGCCTTGCTTGCTCAAATTCTTTCCTACGGTTTTGGCTAATTGCAGAGTGGCTCTGAACAGCAATCCTGTATTTCCCAACCAATGTCCCTTTTGACTCCTAGCGCTAGCGAATATGGGCAACCATGCATCTGCTTGATCAACGCAATAAGCCCTTAACGTAGCTGCATCTGGTTTACATGTATACTTCATTTTACAGTCAAAATGTTAAAATCTCTATATATAGGCCTAGCTAGCGATTACCAGCCTGTGTGACGACGGTTGCTATCATATGATCGTAAGATCATACATAGCAATCACATTTCTATATAATCACGTTGGCTTATGCAACCCGCAACATATTTGTACTCCAAATCCGCTACAATATAGGTAGACAGATTGTTATTCAGTCTTGCACGCTTTCTGGTTGATTTAATGAAATAAATTACTTCATGTCAATTATAAAAGCGTAAGGGATATTCGTAATCGAGATTTACATGTATGCAAAATTTATATCAGTTAGAATTAAGATAATTGTATTTGTTATTATGATTAGGTTATAATCAATGTAGATTTCATTATTTATAAAATGTATGGAATCTCTATGGATTATTTGAGCAGTTATGTAGGAGTTACAAATCAACATGTTGTTGTATATCCGCGTGATCCAGACGGGGCACAATACATTATGTGCATGAGCTAAAATCGTCGCCTCGACAAGTATTCGGTGGTTGGCCTTCGTGAGAGTTAGTTGCGCCTTAGCGAACGAAGTTGTGATGTAGGCAGCCATCGTCTCACGTGTATATATTTCTATGCCGGCCATATACACCGGCGTGGCTGAGAGAATGTTTCCATTGTGAAGTTCAAATATAAAAATGAGTTTATCAGCAGTCCTCATACAGATTCGTAAATAGATATTGGCGCCATCTCAGTTTAGGGCCCATTAATAATTCACGTTTGTCCAGTCAATATACGTTTTGATTTGTGGGCACAACATGAACTTTCATCCAAGAATCTCTCCATGACTTGGGTCATTAATATTAGCTATAGCCAGGTCTCCAGCTCCTGGTAATATCATCTGTAGCCAGGTCTCCAGCACCTGGTAATATCATCTGTAGCCAGTTCTCCAGCTTCTGGTAATATCATGTTTAGCCAGGTTTCCAGCTCCTGGTAATATCAGCTATAGTCACGTCTCCAGCTCCTGGTATTTTCATCTGCAGCCAGGTCTCCAGCTCCTGGTAATATTATTCGTAATCAGGTATCCCGCTCCTGGTAGTATCATCCATGACCAGATTCCCAGCTTCTAATAATATCGTGTGTAACCAGGTCTCCAGCTCCTGGTCATCATTAACTATCACCAGATAACCAGCTCCTGGTTAACGTGGTTGTGGGTCAGATAACCAGCTTCTAGCCATTCGCTAATCCATCACATCTTTGGCTTCTGGCGGCCCGTGGCCAGGCCTATTCAGCATTTCAGATCCGCCTACGTCATACGATAGGTTCTGGTCGTTTATATTTTTGTGTTGCGCATTCGTCTGGGTGCACACACATCTTTCCGTCGTCTTCAATACGATGTCAGAATTCGTATTGTGATCATTCGTCCGCAGTACCCTTTCGTCTTCAAGCCACAAAGAAATGACTGTTTCCATTGAGAATCTACAAGAGCTATACTACATTCAGGTCGTATATTATTGATTTATTATATGAATTTTTTTTATTGATTGTTGTCATAACTATTAACACATTAATTAGATTAATATTTTCAAGGTTAAACTCTGAACCAAGAACCGTTAAGTCTTAAGTTTATCGACATAAAATCATACATGCTGGATTTTGAGCATTTATGATTTCTTAAGTGAACTAAATCGTCTGTGATATTCTTTGGGGATTGATATAAATGGCATCGGATCGAAAAATCGATTTGATGTGATTGTTATCAAAACTCAAAGAAAGAGCTGGGATTGGATCAACCAGGATCAATCCGTTGGATCGATAATGGTCGTTGCGATTTAGATATGACTTCAAGGATTAGAGTTCTTGTTTTGGGTCAAATTAGTTTATGCATATTCAACGTAAGACATTGAGGTTTCAGTAGTTATAATTTTGAAATCCTGCTTCAACAGAATCATTTTTATATTCATATAATATATCAATTGTAACAATCATGTCAACTGTACAATACAGCTATAATTTAACAACAGATCAGAAAGTAGGCAAGAATGAATGAATATTATTTTTCAAATCTGTCTCTGTTTATTTCCTCTTAATTACCACCATATTGTGAATCAATAGGTTAAAGTTCAAATGCTAATGCAGATTACTCTTCCATACGTCGAGCCAAGATAAGGAAGTGTTGGAATTCACCTCAAATCTGTCCCATAAGCTTTCCTTCGAATAAAAGGGTTAACCATTGATAATGGAAATCATTTCGATACCCCTAGACATCTATTCTATCGTTTCCATTTTGGGTTAAGTATTTTGGCAAAATAAAATATCCGGTAATCATTTGATTAATGACGTCATGATCATTACTGAGGTTTTGTCTTTTGGATAGAACGCATTGGTATTTCACATCGTACAGTAATCTAATCCACGACAAGGTCAGCTAATTCCCTTACACCTGTTTTTTAGGTATTAGGCCTAACATGTAAACAAAGTACACTCAGTGATGCACCATCTTCAAATGGTATGTTATCTCCAGTCCTACCGCTTATAACCGCACCTACCATGTCAATGTAATTCTAAAATACAGCTCTATAATAAATGTCAGGAAATGTCCATTGACAAATATCTTCGCCCCCCCCCCTTTGGTAGATCATGGTATAACTCTTAACAATGTTGCGGCTGTATCTCCAACTACATTATGGCTTACGATATCGCAATATACATAAGCAGTTGTCATTTTAATCTCATTACTTTTATGGGTTGATAGAGCTCCGCCTGCGGGAGATCGGGCCGCTAATGATATCCTCATAATAGCCAAATAATGTGCCTACAGCTTCGTTAAATTCAAGGCTGACTCGATGGTTGAAATAATTGAATCTGATGGCATTTTTATATTGCTTGTGGCTCATCACCTACATTTAGAGCTCTTTTCTTCTTAGGCTTAGCTTTATTTGACAATTTCTCATAAACATGTAGACTGATGGTCGAAGGTTTAGATAATGTAAACCAACTTCTCGGATACAATATGGATGACAAGGCGTTCTCCGGGGAATCTTAAAACCATCTGAACACATCTATACACCTGAACTGGAAGGGGTCAGTATCGCTTAGATCGGTTTCAAATTTATTTAGATAATCACTCTAAAATCAGTTTGGCATGATACCTCAGTCACATCATTCTCCATGTCTATCGATTAACATTACATGTCACTGGGTCCAGCTCGAAAAACGTGTGTACATTTATATTTTAATTAAATGGTTTTTGTTTTTTGTTCTTTTATATTCTCTCTTATTCATCTGTACATTTTATCACCGGTATATTTATCACCGGTATATTTGTCATCTGTATATGTATCGTCTGTATATTTACTGCATCGTTATTTACTGCAACTTTATTTTATTAAAATTGTGAAAAGTGAAATGACAGTGTATTGGGTGTTTTTTTATTGAAAACTGAAAAAAACATCGACTATAACCCTTCCAAACACTGTGTCAACTTAGGCTGTATTTTGTCCCAATATTGCGGGGCAGTTCGAGGAACGTTAAAAAAATGTAATTGACAGTTATTACCCTAACTCGATTAAAAATTCATTCGCTGAGCTTTGTACGACTCTGATGATCGTTGCACGTAGTCAGAGTTGTTTTAAAGTGCAACTAGTTAATTTTAATCAGTTAGAATAATAACTAACTGATTGTCCTTATGCAATAGATTGACCCTTGTACATTGTCACGGCTAAAATGATCCGAGGTTCAGCAGTTTAATGATCAACCCATTAGACTAACCAAGTCGTCTTCCACAAGTGTCCTTAGGCAATAGATTGACCACTTAGCATTATTCTCCCATGATTGAATGAGTTCCCAGAGTCCAGAAAAGACGAGTCCAGACATGTACCCTGTCAATTATCCTTACACAATACGTTAAGCATTGCACATTGTACTCTCTGGAAGAGATCGGCGTTTAATTACCCTCATTAACCCTTATCAATCATCGTTACACGATCGGACACTAGGAATCACGTGATTTAATGTTGGTGGGTGGGCATGATTGAATGAGTTCCCAGAGTCCAGAAAAGACGAGTCCAGACATATACCCTGTCAATCATCATTACGCGATAGGACGCTAGGAGTCACGTGGTTTAATGAGAGGAGGGGCTAATAGCCATCCTCTACATCTAACATCCAATCAGAACAGAAGAGACATGCTCGCTTCAAAGGAAAGCCGACAACATCAAACACTAGGTGTGAAAATCTTTTGTGTAATGATTTCTTTTGTGTCGGAATTTCCTTTGAAGCGAGCATATCGTCTCTCCTTTACTCCCGTGTCGACCGATCCCTGAATTCCCTGACTATCACTTTCCAGATAGCTATACAGGTAAGCTGTTGAATATTTCGAAACTAATTTGATGTTGTCAGCAACAGCACCCAGTCAAATTAGTCTCAAAATATTCAACAGCATGTTGTAAATAATAAAGACATACAATTCATACAACCTGACTGACTATTTCTGATAATTACGTTGCATCTCTCTCCTTTTTTTTTTCAATCAAACATCTCCAATTTAATGGATTATATGATGGACTAACAATATGTTCATGGTGAATAGCATACTAGCAGGCGCTCCATGCCACACCACTAGGCTTGGGCGATTATGTGATTAAATCGAAATTCGCGATTATGTTTTAAATCGTGAATTTATATGAGTAAAAGTTCCATAATCGAATAATCGTGAATAATTTATATTGCATAAGATATTTTAAAACCTACCTTTTAATTACTCTTTAATGCGGTCAGTCATGAAGATTGCATCTTTCGTCGTTGATTTGTCTTTGTTGTTATAGCTGGGTAATTTGTACCGGGCTGATTAATAGAGTAATCACGATTATATTTTAATAATCATTCGTGATCACTCTAAGCTATAATCGCACGAGCCTGCAGACTACAGTCACAGAGAAGTTCGGGTACTGTTTTCTTTTAACGTTTTAGAAGTGGTTTGTCTAGGGGTATAATCAACTGTTGACCAGTACGCAATCAGAACTGTATATCTGTTCATAACCACTGCTATAACGGAAATAAATTTAACAGGTCATTCAGTCCCATGGTAGAACAGTAACCCTGTATGTCAAGAGTCAGGAGTTAATCGATTGCGACATCGAGTGACAGGCTTTAGATTGAGTTTGCGCAACAGCGCAACAAGGGGCAGACTTAATAAATGAGTGTAGGTTTCAATGAAAATATTGCAACGGATAATTCACGTGACTTCTGATAAACATCAAAACTCTAATGCAAACTGATGTTAAATTAGAATAATGTATTTGCAAAAAAATATTACACTAAAATAGTGCTTAACTAAATTGATTGTGACGTGGTTGAAGACGTGGTGAGCCCATAACTCAAGAAGGCTGATGGAGATCATCGGTGCCCCGAGTATAGGGATGAATTGCTACCTTTGTGATGACGAAGATGACGACGATACCCTCATGAGGGATGACGATGATGATGATGATGATGATTACGACGCTGTAGCAGAGAACACGGCCGGAAGCTCTACGACGTTGATCTGTCAATCATCCAGCTAGAGGACGGAAACTACACACTCCAACACGCCAGACTTAAGCCACCGGACTTGGTGTTTTCTGTCTTCTCGACTATGGCAGGATTCATAGTATGCATAGAAAATAACAATTTGTTTCGCTCACCAATACAAGCTATCTCAAAACACCATCACGCTATGACAAGGTAACCCAGCTCGAACATGAATAGAAGTTACAAGCCAACTGGTCTGGGACAAACGCTAATGGCATGCAGTCACAAAAAATGTCATTAATAAATTTCTATAACGAAGCTACATAATAGACCAGTTGATGGACAAAATACGCTTTTAGAAATGTGTTTAAATATTAAACAGCATGGCGTAGAGAAAAAGATTCAAACTGTGACGTAGAGCTTAATTTAGATTATGACGTAATATAGTATGAGTAAATATCCAACCAATTTGACCCGATAATATATAGACACAATTGTATGAACAAGCAATGACAAAACAACAAGCATAACGATTTAACCCTTTTCATTCCAAGTACTCAAACAAGCATTAACAGGATGATTATTTTGAAAATAATTTGACTGAAAATGGTTGCTACCGTGAGCAGCTACACGATTCACTCAAATTGCACCCAAAAGAATCATGAGAAATCTAAATTAAATAATAATCGCATACACGGTATGAGCGTGACATGAAATTGGCTAACTAAATCACATATATTTTCTGACCCGAGGCATGACCAAAATGATAGATGAAACGGCGTTATAAAAACACAACGCAATAACGCGCACAACGATCTAGCAGTACCACTGCATTAACGGTATGAAGTAATGATGACCAAGCTATGAAATCCATGATTATTTAAACCTTAGAACACACCCAAAATTTACATAGGAAATGAACACTTGGACAATTCATTAGCTACAAAATCGCGCGGCCAAATTATTTAGATAGGAGAGAAAAGGTACACCGACTAGAACTAAGTTACTGATTTTCTCACGATCTAAAGTTATGAATGAAAATACTATGAAATGCACACACGGTAGTCAAAACTAATGAACATGATAATGAAAGCCGCAACGCGCCAATACTGGAACGCGAGTGCAACACATGCACTCGGCCCACAGACAACAAAATTAGAATAATCACCTTAAATAACACTCAATGTTACGCTAATACGCATGCACGCTCAGCAAACACGCGTAGCGATAAATGAAGGAACACGGCAATAATAATAAACGAAAGGCAAACATGAAGTTCCTGTCAAATTACAGCTTAAAGCTGGATTGTATGTATGATTACTGTATTTTGCGGCTGTAGTAGTAGAAACATCCTAGAGCTGCAATCAGTCCTTCTTCACCTTTGCCCGCTATGTCTTGTCCTCAGCCGAATTCCTTAGCTTCATCAGGTCCATTCATGACTTGAGTGTACCGATCCTGCTTTCTCGAGGTCACCTCGTAGCACGCTTAGTAGTTTGTGCAATGACGTCCTCTCTTGATTTATATTTGCGGGCTCTGAGTAGGGAAAATTCCAAGGATCTCTGTGCTGGTGTCTCTTCTGGTATCCTTAGAATATGGTCAAACATGGACCATCTTTTGCTGGGCGACTTTTACAGACAGCGGCGACGTATTACACATCTGGTATAGTGCATCGTTGGAAATTATGCTGTCTGGCCATCGGTGTCCAGTAATGGTGCGTATGTTCTTGCGGTGGCAGGCATCAAGTGTATCTAAAGCTGCCTTTGGAGCTGCCCAGCTGTTACAGTTAAACAGCATCAAGGATACGTACGTTGCATTGTATAGCCGTTGCCTTTTTATCAAGGGCATCTTTGATCTACGAATCAATAGCTTCCAGAATGACTGGAAAGCTATGTTCCCCATGACGCAGCGTGCAGAAATGTCAGCAACACTGCAAAGCAGTGATCCCAGGATTTTACTTTTCATCCATGGTTCGCCGCGCCACGAAGTGGGTCGTCATTTTCTATAGTTTCATGCTGTGTCGATATGTATATGTGGGTGAACTCTGTTTTGGATTGATTCATAAAGAGATTCTCAATTTTTAGTTTGCTTGCAGTTATTTGGAGAAGTTCGTCAAGGGGTTTCTTTTCCTCGTCTAAGAAATCCACATCGTCGGCATGCTCAGTATTGACACTGTGGGTGAAGGTGGGGTGGGGTGTGTGTGTGTGGCGGTGGCTGGAAATCCCAGTGTTTGGACATGACTACCGACACAAGCATGAGTTGAACCCATACAATATCTGCGCTGCTGCGTCCACGTGTGATGCCACTTTGACATGATCCGGTGAAGTCATCGATCTTGTCTTGGATGCGGCATAAAGTAACATTGGATAGAATTTTCCGTAGGCTTTTGAGGAGCACAATGGGTCGAAGATTGGCTGGTTGGCCAGGTGGTTTCATGGACTTGGGTAGTGAGATAAGTGTGCCTTGGCCTACAGCATCGATGGTGGTGCATAAAAGCTGAATTGATTATGTGGGTGGTCGGTTTTGAGATAATGTCACTTGCATTTTTGAATAGTTCATTGGTCGTGCCATCAGGTCCAGATGCACGTCTATTTTTCAGGGCGATAAGTGCCTTCTCAACTTCTGCTGTTATAATTCGAGATAGTAATGGCCTGGGGTCTCCTGAGAACGGGTGCAAGGGCTCGTCATCATTGTCAGTGAATTATTCCTTGAACCAGTCTCGGATCGCCTCGGATTTTCCATGGTCAGTCCCGATAAAGTGTCCTTCAGAGTTATGTACAGTGAGTGTTGGTGTGTAGTCAGTAACTCTCAGGGCTCGGGCTACCCGAAACATTTTGTTACAGTCATCTGTGGTAGCGATTTCATCTGCTAGGGAGTCTGCGTATTGAATAGCTATTCAATAAAAGCTGGAATAGCATGGTTTAAATCCATGATTTAATGATATAAAATATTTACATAACAGTACAACGATGGTACCCATACAGTGCAAGGCATACAAATCGTGACAGGAGCACCCATATGGATGTGTTTGCAAGTTAGTATTATGTATTCTATGTGATAAATTGTACTGCATAATACAGTTAGTGTTGCGTATCAATCATGTTTGAAGAGAGCAACAGTAATATATTCGTCCAATCTGTCACTCCAGTATTTGACGTCATAAAGAAATACGTCTTACATTAGCTGACGTGGCAACCGCAATTATGCATTATATCTCTGGCATGAAGCTCGAAAAGGCAGTCAAGTATACGAATTGATGTCTTTGGTAGATTTACTATTTAATACACATTCTGTTGAATTTTCTGAACATAATTTTATTGGAGATTGTTGCAGCAATAAATTAGTTTAAATTAAGTTAAATTAGTTTCGAAATATCAACAGATCAAGTGCATACTTACCTCAGAATTGGAATTCTTATAAATCGGCGCTCAGAATATAAAAATAAATTCCAACGCGCGTACACGGTGGCTGAACTTAGCTAGAAATGTGCGCGGTATAGCTAGAAATGTGGTGTGTGGGGGGGTGGGGTGAGGCTTGCTAGAAATGTGTGTGGCATCGCTAGAAATGCATGGAGCAAAACCAGGCCACATATCGGGGTTTAGGCTTCGCAATCAAACCAAGGGTTTTGGACTATGCCATCAGTTTTGGATACGGCAGTGCTCGCGTTGCATGCATCGACCTGGCTATACCCATGCGAAAACACACCCGCACTAAGTGTCGCATTGTCAACGCATATGCCACAACTACAGAAAAGGCCAACGAGAATCCAGCATTATTAGATTCCTTCTATGCAGAACTGAGCTCCGCCATTACAATCCCAGCTAGATGGCAACTGTTCGTGTATGGAGATTTCAACTCCAAGCTGGGTAAACTTGGAATTGCGGACAAAACTCCAGGGCTTGGCGTATGCATGGGATCGTATGGAAAGGGAACACACAACAGCAATGGAGATGTACTGGTTGCATTTCTTAGTTCCGATGGCCTATTTGCCACAAAGATGGCCTATAAACACCCATGCCGTCACCGAACAAAATGGACCGGACACGTTGCTGATCGCAAACCCCAAAAACGTTTATAAGGCTAAAGCAGCTGTCTTCAACCAAATAGACTTCATACTATGCAATACAGAAGCAAATCCCCTACTTCGGAATGCTCGTTCCTATTTTGAATATCGGATTCCAGGATTACCTACCCTTAGATCCGCCAAGTACGATTTTGTATAATATTTAGTACTTGGAAAATATTGGCATATGCGCTTCAACGCTGTGAGTTTAAAATCAAAGCGTTAATTTCTCAATGGTGACTATTTATTGCAGTATCATCGCATTTCGTCATTTGGAGATTCCGAGGTACAAGGAAATAGAAGCCGTTAATGACAGGTCGGATGCGAGGCATGTATGAGCATGAATAGTGCATAGTATTATGTTTTCGCTGAGGAAAATCCGATGACTGTTTTGATAATGACCTATAACAAGTACACACATGTAGAGTGAATGTCATGATGACTGTTTGAATATTGTGTAGAGAATTCTTTTGTAAACGAAAAGCTGGTAATTACGATCACTATAGGCGAACAAATTATGCTGTTCATATTTGAAATCAGTTTGGTTGAGTTGGGTGTGATTATCACCAACAATATAGTTTTGTCGTTTGAGATATTCTAATAGCCGTTTTGGGTTTGTGTTTAAACACAGCTACAAATGACTAGAAATAAGGAGGCAGAGTTTACCCGCGTTAGACCATAGAACTGGCTCTGGTATTTTAATATGAGAACCGCACAGCGCGACGGTAAGACAGTGATGGATTAAGTACTGAGAAGCTCTAAGGAGACGTTCTTGGTAGTTAATGCAATAGAGTCTTACAGGACCATTGTGTAAGATAAGTTTATGATGGTGGCCAAGGAAAATTTTTGAATAATGGGAACGGCTATAATAGAGTGTTAAGGAAACCAGTTCTATGATTCACTACCGCATGGTGCCTGATGTTGATTGCATAACTTGTGATTATCCTGGAATAACCTTGCCAGGTTAAGGACCAGGCCCTAGTACGTCCTGACAAGTGGTAACCA
Organism: Chaetoderma sp. LZ-2023a; assembly: GCA_034401795.1. Classification (NCBI taxonomy): domain Eukaryota; kingdom Metazoa; phylum Mollusca; class Caudofoveata; order Chaetodermatida; family Chaetodermatidae; genus Chaetoderma; species Chaetoderma sp. LZ-2023a. The sequence goes on along the minus strand of CM067374.1, from coordinate 58,245,476 downwards.
TCCATCGTCGTGACTGAATGGAAATGTTCATATTGTGAAAGTAATTACAGCAGAATCCTACTTGGTTGGTTAACGCTCCTGTCACAATAAACCAAAAGGAGTGGAAGCACACAGTCTGAGAGTTGTGGCTGTTGATGAGTCTTGTCAAAGCAAGCAAAGTGTACATTATCTGTCAGCAGCCATCACTCCCAAACTGGTTCCCACCAGTTCCAAGATTGCGCAACGAGGGAGCAAGGGGCAATCAGAGTGCGAGTTTTAGGGGAAAATCCTTGGGATAGCCCAAAATGACGTCAGAGCAGAGGAACCACTTTATTTGTATTAGGGTTGGGCGATTTTTCGATATTATCGTCAATATCGCGATATGCCGAATACCGATACCGAAATCGTCATAATTTCGAAAAATCGTAAATATCGTCAATACCGACAGGACGATATTGTACTTTTAGCTGTGAGCATAACATAAATAACTAAGTTAGAAATGTCATACTCTTACCTCTATTCAGTCCAGTAATAGTCTTTAAGTAATAATCCAGTCTTTGTCTAAGGTAATAAAAACTTAATAAACTCCAAAATAATCTGTGTTCATTTAATTCATGGTTTGTTTGCGCTAATAAAATGATTTAAAGTACAAAATAATCCTTTGTTGTTCACTTTTCATAATTACATAAATAGACGACGCCATGTTTTTTCTTGCCTCATTCTGAGTATATTAGTCAGTGGGGAATACTATTTGCACTACCCACATTCCAATATGATGACGTCATTACTACAGGTCAAGCTATTTATCCATTAGTCATTGATCTGCATGGTTAAACATTCTTCTGACCGTGAAAGATTTAAACTTTAAAACTTTTTAGGTCGATAGGAAACCACACACACTTAATCCCTTATCAATACCACAGCTTGGAACGGTGGGTGAGGGGGAAGTTAATCTCTTGATTTACCGTTATTCATTTTTATGTAACTTTATACAATATATTTAGCATTTTTAAACGAATCAGATCAAAATTCATTCCACATATAACATTACAGATTTATTCTAAGTGAGAAACAGGCTTAAAATAAATAATTTAGGCCTAATTATTTCCAGTCCGATCTGTTGTGGCAGTTTTGGTTGCAGTGTTAACTGGGTTAATTTCACACATCCCGCCTTGAGATCAATGGATAGGACCGCTAAGTAGTGAGCGAATTTGAATAGGTCTACAATGGGACAAATTAGTATTTAATATTACAGACCAAATAAAATCTGATATAATTGTTTCCAGTCTTCACGCTGGTTCTCGTTAAAAATCATACAGTGTTATTGTATTAATTTGCATCGTCTACGCTAGCGGTGGGCTTGATAACAGCTGTAGGAATTTTGCAGTGTCAATTCTGATTGGCTCAAGTATGATACGGCGGCCAATCAGATTTCGCTCTGCTGAATTCCTTTCTGCGCAATGAAGTTAATGCGTATTCCTTGCTCAATCTTTTGACAATTGTCGTGAGGTAAAGATAACACAAAATACAACACAAGAACAGAAGAAAATCCTTTATTTTTCTTATTTGTGATGAATACGGTTAGTTGCATTACATTCGTTGTTTTAAACTGTATATTGAAGGGTGTCAAAGTGTGGAATTTCGTGTATTAAATATGCGGAAATGGCAATCATGGCGATCTAAATTTACGGTTTCAATGCAACAAATGTAATCAAAATAACTTGTAGACACCACCAATTTGAAATACATGTTATTCTTTGTTTACACCCTAACTCCACACCCCACCCAAATGACGATATATCGTGATACCGCGGTATTTTAATGAGATACCGATATCGTCATGCCTTGAGCAATATCGCCCAACCCTAATTTGTATATATGTTGGTGTCTGCTCTGTTTTCAGTTATCTATACACCATCGATAGATCAGAGTGGTAATCTTCGTACTGTTTACAAGTTAGTATGGTAAGCAGCTTTTAATTATTATCACGTTAAATGTTATCCCAATTATTATACAAGCCTATCAATGTGACCTTTGTAAATTGTAGTAATTAATAAAGTTATGAATTTTTGTATTACCTTCCAAGTCAAAATGTTTTTAGTTTTGCTCAAATTTAAGTAAAGTGAAAGGAAGATCACCTATCCCGAACTGCAGAACAAATCAGATTTAGTTTAGAGAATAGATTTATTTCCAAGAGGATCGTGAATTCTTCACTATGGAGGCACAGACCACAATTCTGACCATAAGCCAGTCATTACACGCCTTCAGATGAACGATCTCCACTTAATGTACAAACGCCATACATGGCAAGAGGGTAGAGTCACCTACAACCTACCCAGCTCATCAGCAACACTGACACTCAAATGTCATAGGAAAAGGCCCTCGAGGAGCAAATAGCTAACATCGATGTCAGTTCCGATCCAAACGAAGCCCTAACCAAAATACTGAAATCCATGGAATCATCCGCTACCAGCACCATAGGCGTTCGTAAAAACAACCGACATAGATATACTGATGACCCTCTAGTAGTAACACTCTCAGCAGAGCGGAAAGCACTATGGCTGCGCAGCTATCAATGTGGCCAAAGTGAAGACTACACCAAACTACGCCGGGAGCACAATAACATTCTGTGCCGAACCCTGAGAGTTACTGACTACACACCAGCACTCACTGTACATAACTCTCAAGGACACTTTATATGGGACTGACCAGGGTAAAGCCTAGGCGATTCGAGAATGGTTCGCGGAAGAGTTCACTGACCACGATGATGAGCCATTGCACCCGTTCTCAGGAGACCCCAGGCCATTACTAACACCTATTAAAACATCAGAAGATGAGAAGGCTCTTAAAGTCCTGAAAAACGGACGTGCATCTGGACCTGATGACTTGAGCAATGAACTTTTCGAATATGCAAATGACATTATCTCAAAACCGATCACGCACCTAATTAATTCAGCTTTTATGCACCACCTTCTCATCAACGCTGTAGGCCAAGTCACCCTTATCGCACTACCCAAGTCCAAGAAGCCACCTGGCTTCCGGCCAATCTGCGGCCCATTATGCTCCTCAACAGCATACCGGAAATCCTATCCCATGTTACTTTATGCCACATCCGAGACAAGTCGATGACTTCAGTAGAGCATGTCAAAGTGGCTTCAAAAATCGACGCAGCTCCGCAGACATTGTATGGGCTCAACGCATGCTTGAGTCGGTAGTCATGTCCTAACACTGGGATTTCCACAAAATGGGCATTGACATGTCACGAGCCTTCGACACAATTAAACGCTCAAAGATTTTAGATGTACTACGCCAGGCTAGTTGCAATGAAGATGAACTACGACTAGTGAGACTACTGCTTGCAGACACCAAGCTGAGAGTACGAGTAAAGTCAGTGAAGTCTGTAGAGTTTGAGACATCAATTAGCTTCCCACAGGGAGATGGTATATCTCCGGATCGTTTCACCTGTTACCCTACTGCTGCATTGAAATCCGTGCCACAAGACCACCCACACCCCACCACACGCCCACCCCCAGTGTCAATTCTGTGTATACCGCTATAGATGGAATATGCCTATGATGTGGACCTCAAAGACGAGGAAAAGAAACCCCATGACGAACTTCTCCTAATAGCGGCAAATAAACTAAAAGAATTGATAATATCTTTATGAATAAATCCTAAACAGAGTTAACCATCAAATACCTATCTACAAAGCATGGAACTAAAGAAATTGACGATCCACTTCGTGGTGGCGAATCATGGAGAAAAAGTAAAATCCTGGGCTCGCTGCTTTGCAGTACTGCTGACATTGCGGCACGCTGCATCACGGGGAACATAGCTATCCAGTCCTTCTGCAAGCTATGAATTCGTGGATCAAAGATGCCCTTGATTAAAAGACTATGTTTAATGCAACCTGCGCATCATTGATGCTGTATTAACTGTAACGGCTGGGCAGCTCCAAAGGCCGTTCCAAACAAACTCGATGTCTGCCACCGCAAACACCTACGCACCATCACTGGACACCGATGGCCAGACAGCATAGTTTCCAATGATGCACTATGCAAGAGTGTGTAATACGTCGCCGCTGTCTGTAAAAGTCGCCCAACAAAGATTGCAATGTTTGGCCATGTTCTAAGGATACAAGACGAGACACCAGCACAGAGAGTCTTGGAATTCGCCCAACTCGGAGCCAGCAAATACAAAGCCAGAAGAGGACGTCATTGACTAAATCTGCTAAGCGTGCTACGAGGTGACCACAAGAAGGCAGGATCGGTACACTCAAGTCAAGAATGGACCTTAAGAAGCTAAGGATTTCGGCTGATGACAAGACAGAGTGGGCAAAAGTGAAGAAGGATGTTTCTACTACTACAGCCGCAGAACACAGTAATCATCATCATCACAGTTAGAAATATACGGGGCATGGCTAGAAATGTGCGGGGCATATCTAGAAATGTGCGGGGCATAGCTAGAAATGTGCGGGACATAGCCAGAAATGTGCGGGCATAGCTCTGGACATGTGCGGGGCATAGCTAGAAATGAATCGCTCTATAGGCAACGCACTTTCTAAAAAAGAATAATATGTAATATTTTAATAAAAAATTGAGGAGCACCACATTACGTCAGTGCACCACATTAAGTCAGTGGGTTGCACACATTTCACGATAAATTATGTTCAGTTTTCTTAGTCTGAACCTCACTAGTCCCATAAAATAATACACAACACTTCATCAGGATCCTATTTGATATTTAACGATAACATATATAATCAACCGGCATCTGAGTAAACACCCTAGCGATATGTCCAAAACAAATATATATAAAGAGTAGAGCTTAGCTAAAACTTATCTTACGCAACCACCCTATGGAACGCAGCCAATTTGTCAGCTGGTTTATTAATACAGGTGATGTATTTTGGGAAATACCGTTTGGAGATTGTTCATTTGACTATCAGGCTTAAAAACCACAATGGAGGAACCCGGTCTTACAGTCAAGCATACAAGCAACGACGTTACATGTATGCTGACGTCACAATCATGATTGACAAAAATACTCTGTCATAAATCTGGAATCGTCTGTCAGTTGTACGAATTGTATGTATTTACTATTTAATAAACATTCTGTTGAATATTTTTGAAACTAAGTTTATTGACGCTGTTCCTGCAAAATTCAGTCAAGTTAGTTTCAAACTATTCAACATGTTAGATGCATAGTTACCTTGCTGTATTGACTGTAACGGCTGGGCAGCTCCAAAGGCCGTTCTAAACAAACTCGATGTCTGCCACCGCAAACACCTACGCACCATCACTGGACACCGATGGCCAGACAGCATAATTTCTAACTATAATGATGATTGGTATTCTGCAAATTCAGGATTATAAGTATTTAAACCGATCCCACGACGTGCAAAGCATTGGCGGGGCTTAGCTAGAGATGAGCGGGGCATAGCTAAAAGTGAATTTGTCAATTGTCTGTTCCTGAGAAAATTGCTGGCTTCTTGAGAAAATTTGGGTGTGTTGGCTATACCACGGCGTGGGCTACTAATTAGAATCAGGAAGACATACCGAGAAATAATTATCTCAGAAGATTCAGGTCTGATGAAACCTTTTCAGACATGTACCTAATTCTCTTCCAAGACATGTAGAGAGACTACGTAGATGCATCAATTGTATGGATATGGATTTTGCGAATTTGCTACTTGCATATATTTGCCTTTTTTCATGACCTCTGACTTCGCGTCGCTCGCGACCTGTGGTTGGCCGCATTGTTGCTGACATCGCATCGCCTCAGACATATACAATTATACATATTAATAATTATTCGGCATCATCATCACGTCGCTATCACAAGCATATTCATTCAGCTACTGATGGATAAAAAGCCAATGAGAGAAGTGGATGGCAAAACAGGCAAATACACTGTCCATTCATGCTTAATGTTACATACTAATAATAATAGCATGATTCAAATGGGTTACCTTTTAAGACTAACTGTATTTCCTACATAACACGCTTTCCCACATAAATGCAATTCATCAAGTATAGTTAATTTGTGTTTCTAAAATTACTTTTATAGTTCCATATTATTGACGCTTACACCTGTAGGTGACACTGAATGATTGGCGTCAGCGATTCGGTAACGTTTAATTAAATGTTGTCGGAAACACATAAAGTATGGTATAATCGGAAAGTGTAAAACAAATAAAGTGTTTGGGAAACGCAAACAATAACAAATTCTAATATATGATATTTGAAACACGTACTTAAGGACCACTACATACAAACTTGGTCAGCGCAAATTACCACCTTTCCTAAAGCCAAAATATATAGTGTATTCAAAACTGAACTAAAATGAGAGCCTTATCTCAGAAAGCTAAATAAATTAAACAGAAGAACTTTAGTCAAATTTCGAACTAGTAATCATAAGTTGCCTATAGAAAAGGGAAGGTGGGAGGGCTTAGACAGGGAAGAAAGAATATGTAGCCTATGCGACAAACACGACATTGCGGATGAGCATCACTACCTATTCTTATGCGACTTCTTCTAGGATGACGAAATATAGAATTTGATCCGATCCGGAGTCTTCTATCCGGATCACGCGCAAACTCTGGAAATCCTCTTGCGCGGCAAGTTCCTTCGATTTGTTAAAATTTGACCCAAATCGGATTAGTAATCATCAACTACGTTACGCGCAGCATGACATCATAATGAATGCCCTCATTATGACGTCATGAATGGCGTAGATAAGTACGTCACGAACGCATATTTGCAGGACTATGGGTTGTTGTACGAAGTGTATGTCTTTAATATTTAATAAATATTATGTTGAATATGTTGAAACTAATTCGAATGGGAGTTGTTGCTGCCATCGGCAGCAACAGCACCCAAACAAATTAGGTGCAAAATATTCAACAGCTTGCCTGTCTAGTTTTCAGGAAGCTGATAGTCAGGGCATTTGGGAATCGATCGATCCCAACGCGGCGAAGTGTGGGTGGAGCTTAACTATAGGTGGGCGGGGCATGGCTAAACCTGGAAAGGTCCATTCACAAGGTTACAATCGAATCTTTGCCTGTTTCGTGTTGAACAAACGTTGTTTGATTGTGACGCCGGATAACAATTGACGTAGTCCTATTGAGGTTATGATATCAGTTAATTGAGTGAAAGAACAGAGTTACCTCTTGTCTATATAACTATTAACCATAGGAGCGAGAGAGAGAGAGAGAGAGAGAGAGAGAGAGAGAGAGAGAGAGAGAGAGAGAGAGAGAGAGCGCGCGAGAGAGATAGAGAGCGAGAGCGAGAGCGAGAGCGAGAGCGAGGGCGAGAGCGAGAGCGAGAGAGAGAGAGAGAGAGAGAGAGAGAGAGGGGGGAGAGAGAGAGAGATAGAGAGAGATAGAGAGAGAGAGAGAGGGAGGGCGGGAGGGGAGGGAGGGAGGGGGAGGGAGGGAGGCAGCGAGCGCGGGAGGGCGGGAGAGGGAGATAGTGAGAGAGAGAGAGAAAAAAGAAGAAACAGAAGACGAAAGGAGAGTGGGAGAGAGAGAGAGCCAGTGGAAGGAGCGGGAATAGTGTGTGTGTGTGTGTGAGAGAGGGAGAGGGCGGGGAAGGGTAGGGAGGGAGGGAGCGATGGATGGAGGGAGGAAGGAAGGGAGGGATGAAGAGACTGAGCGAGAGAGAGAGAGAGAGAGAGAGAGGGAGGGAGGGAGGGAGAGAGAGAGAGAGAGAGAAAGAGGGTAGAGAAGGAGGGGAGGGCGGAAGGAAGGAGTGGTGATAACACGTTGATTCTTTGCATTTTTCTTTCAGCGGTATGAGGAATATACAGCCTTTGGAAATAATAATTTAGAATATAACATCTCAATTCTATTGTTCGTTTGCTATCGATTGAGACGTAATTAATAGTGTACATGCTTTTATTCATATTTTAAATGAGGCGTCTAACAAAGGATTGTGGTGGCTCAGTGTCTAATAGGTCGATGCTAGGACCTAATAAGAAGTTAAGTTGGCATTTGAAAGCGGTATTCCGATTATAAGCATCATAGATTGCATCTGTCGATGAAATGCGACAATGTGGGTGAGCTTGGTCGGAGGACATGGCGTTATTCGAGTGGGTTTTCCCGGCGCGCTCGGAAAATTGAATGCAGAATAATTCATTGAATTTACTAACACTGTCAGCAAAATACGTTAAGAATATTGCCTCAGCACCAACGATCATATTGCATTAATGCACGCAACACGCCATTTCTGTATGGGAAGACTTACAAATAAAATGTGAAAGCAAAGCTCCTCTCTACAGCTTGACATGAAGCAAACAAATAATTACCCTTAGATTAAAATCATGGAATATATCACAACCGCCAAAAGAAAGAAATCGCAGATGCACATCTTTACAGAATGATATTGCAGGGTAGTGAAAAAGAGGTACAATTCCTCAGGGAATATTAAATCTACCATGCTGTCTATGCACGCGCGGACGGACGCATGGACGCATCATCTAAACTGTAACAGATACTGAACTATATCACTAACATTTAATATAATCTGGCATTTTATTTAGTGAAAGGGGTGTACAATGTAAACTCCAGAACAGAGAGTGGATAAAAAGGAATACTCGTCAGATTATTAATAACAACACGCATTCTGTAAGTATTGCTTTGCAAATACATATCGCCTACCGGGTAATATACATCTTTAGAGATTGACAGTCAAAAACTTCATTAAACATTGACAGAAGCAGTTGAAACTCGAGCTTGCTCCGTAATTTCTTATAGCAAAGCAATATACCAATTCGCAGTTAAATATCTTGAAGAGTTGCGAAAGGGGCCATGACTCCATCGAGAATTGACGCATACACATGAAACTCGAACTTGGTCTGTAGCTTCTCATACCAATGCAATTTACCAATTCTCAGTTGAATACCTTGAAGGACTGCGAGAAAAAGTGCGCGAAAAACAACTGCGACAGACGGAGTGCAAACCTATAGTTCAACACCACCACGCCCCCCCCCCCCAACCACCCCCACCCGACCCCGCCTTTAACGCTAGGGGACTAATGACTGCAACACAGAACTTTTCATTTTAAGGGTAACTTACTTATATTCTTCCAAAATACTAACCAATATTTACAAAGTGTGCATGGTTGTTTGAGAAACGGAAGGAATGTGTTAGTAAATATTTGCAGCAAATACCACCACAGGCCCTACACCGCAGACAGAATACCGCGCAGTTCATGGTCACGGTGAAGAAGATTATGCTTAAACTTGGCAGAAAGTATTCACCAATAACATTTGTTGAAGCAATATATTCCAAAGCGAAGGAAATAAAATTGAGTCGTGAAGACCAATTTAAGGATACGGTGTTAAAGATAGGATGTATGCATATTACAAAGCCATATGTGTGTGCTCTTGGACGCTGCTATGAAGAATGTGGTATTGATGATATTTTCATTGAGTTTGTTATGTACGGTACTACCTTCACTATATTACTGCTAACGGGAAAATTGCACAACCGTGGTGTCAGCGAGCACACATTGATGATGGAGGCCCTACAGAGGATCGTTGGAGTGCCTTTGATGATTGGGTATGGTCGGGAATGACATACTCTTGGGGATGTTATGGATAAAGCTCTAATTCTTAAGCAAATTGAGAAATGTATGTCACCAGTATCGCAATTAACTGGTGGCAAGGATGCCTTAGGTAATAATGAATTGCCGTATGGCACTGAATGTCTTGTTTCTCAGGTAAATAGTGCGCTATAACTGATGGACAAATTCCATGGCCATGGCGAATATTGCTCCTGAACATTCTCTTTATGGGATCATTATATATCCATGCTTTGAATCCTCCTGAGATTTATTAGAGCTGAATGTGGTGGACATTGGGAGCTACATTTAGCCTCTGTTGCTGAAATGCTTCCATACATTTTGCATTTAATCGAACAAACTATGTTCGATGGGTGACAGTCTAGTTATGTGATATTAACATTTTGCCCATCACTAGTTTGTATGTGGACTGGAAATTCAAGCTGATTACTCTTTTTCTGAGTATATCCAAAAGAAGTTTAATCAAATGTAGCCTGACATAGCACTTGAACAGAGCTTAAACTGTAATAGCAAGGGCAAAGGTAGGCTCGTTGAAAGCAGATGGAAACCAAGGGTTGCTCGTGTTGGTTACTTACTTTGCACGACCGACCTGTAGCCACCACATCATTAAAAAGATGTATGGCCAAAGTGATGATAATGCAAATGGACAACATAAATAGGTTAAGATTACACTAGTAAAACGTGAGGAACTTGATGTACTGAAGATTCCGAAGTAATCTGTGAACGCATTACTGATCCATTCAAATGCAATGGTCCTGCCGTGTTCAATATTGCAAACTTTACTGTTGCCACAGACAAAAATAGCAGATCAAATAATTAGTGGATATGCAAGTGGAAGGACAGGTGTGATAAAATTTGTGAATAAAAGACCAAACAAATATGAAGTAGGCTTTTTTATCCACTGCGAATTCTGAAACCTCAGAACTTTTCTTAAATGCGTAAAAGCATTAAGAAGACAGTCGGGAATGAAAGGTTATGATAATAAACACTGACAGAGACTTGTTTAGTAGATGTGTTGTGGTTATGAAAACGTGCGATGTTAGCTTACCAGGCATGTTCAAATACGAGCTATCGACTATGCCTATCTCCCTTGCATACTCGGATGGTTCGTTGAGGAAAACTACCGAAAGCGCACAGCTGTCTAAGCTAGTAAGAGAAGCTAGTCTTGAACATAAATTACCTGACAATTTTGACACATTGCCTTGGATGATTGAAGGCATGGCTATCCTTCGAATGGTGAAGAAAGGTAACACAACGTTTGGTAAATTATCCAAACTTTTGTTAGATATAATCGATGCTCTCTTTAACAGATATGACTGCTCTAACTCCATCAAAATGTTTGAGCATTCAAGAAAACAGTGATTGTGTGCAGGATTTGAAGTAAAAATACAGGAACCCCACACTCCCATTCCAAGTCAATGGGATAAATACACGGACAACGCGAAAAACAAAGCAAACCGTGTATTGCTCCTGTGTAGTACAGTAGTGTGACATCAATCTGGCTGTTCTAATGCCTGGACAAGCATTGATTCTCACTTGTGAACTTGAGGATGAACAAATTGCCAGACGTATTATATGTGAGAATGTTCAGGACACAAATGCTCTATTCTGCACTGCATAAGGAGCTGACATCAAACTCGTGTTCTATCCTCAACACGCTGCATCAAATTATTGTTCACAGAATAGTCACCAGATACTGATGCGGCCATATTGTGCAAACATCACAAATCAGATCTCCAATGTTGTGAGTTGTGGTTCCGCACTGGCTTCCGGGATAAGTTGCGCTTTGTTCCTATTCACACCATTGCAAAGAAAAGAAGCTAGGCTCAGTGTTGGTTAACCTACTTCTTGTATGCCATGCTTTGACGGGGCATAACTCGACAGGTGGATTTTCGAGAATTGCAAACGTGAGACAATGGAGATTACTTCATTCTGATCCAATAATTTCATTGGTTTAGCTGATGCTGGAAAGGCATTAACTACACTACGAGAAAGCTATTTGTCAATATAATGCTCAATTGTATGATCAGAGTGTCACATGCGGTGATGTAAACAACGATAGGTACACCCGATTCTCACAGAAACAAGCCAGGAAGGAAGCCGTGCCACCAACTTCTGATACTGTGTCTCAGCACACCATTCGGGATAATTACCAGACATTCATTTGGCGTAATGCACCTATTGCATAGCCAAATACCCGCTCACCAATTGGAAATGGTTGGCACAACGAAACGGCTAGCATCCTAGTTCCAGCTCTAATAGCTCAAGGCTAGGCTCCTAATTTGCTGTTGCAGTAGATAAGTTGCAAGGGTATTAAGCGTAGACGGGGGAAAATCCTTGACGAACGTCTCCAAAAACCTGCAAGCAAATTAAAAAAGTGCAATCTATTTATAAATGAATCCGAAAGAGAGTTCACCCACATATACCTATCTACAAAGCATGACACTAAAGAAAATGACAATCCAATTGGTGGCTTCGAATTATAGAGGAAAAATACAATCCTTGGTTCACTGCTTTGCAGTACTGCTGATATTGCTGTAGGCTGAGTCATGAGGAACTTGACTTTCTGGTCATTGTGGAATCCATGGATTCGTACATCAAAGATTCCCTTGACAAAAAGATGTATATACAATGCATATCGTTGGTGTTGTATAACTATAATACCTGGGAAGCTCCAAGGGAAGCTCTATAAAACATGATGCCCGCCACCGTAAACACCTACACACCATCGTTGGAGAGCATAATTTCCAATGTGCAATACATCGCCGCTGTCCATAAAAGTCGTCCAGCAAAGAGTATCCATATGTGGGTATGTGCTAAGGATGACAGAGGACACACCAGCAGAGAGAGCCTTGGAATTCGGCCTACTGGGAGCCAGAAAATACAAAGCCAGGAGAGGACGCCATTGCATAACTCTATTACGCATGCTACGCGGTGCGCTCAAGAAATCAGTACTCGGTACAGTCAAATCAGGAATTGACATGAGGAAGCTATAGATTTTGGATCGACACAGTGCGCAAAAGAGAAGATTGATTGCAGCTACTACATACCTACATACCCAGTGTAAAGTAATTATACAAGTGTGTTAAATCAATGCGCAAGGGAAATCTTTATAACTATAATCGGGTTGGGACTATATGCACAGGAACGTGTGCTTGTATTAATGCAGACTTATGTTAAAATAATCATAACCTCATTGTTCCTGCATGTATGGGTGATTATGGTGGTGGTGGTCGTGGTGGTGGTGATGATGGTGATGACATGTAAAACGATGTAAATAGAGAAAATGGGTGTTAATTCTGACTTCTTTGATCAAAATATCTAATAATTTGATCACATTAATGGGAATTCACACAAACATCTGCCAAATAGTCAACCGAATGAACAACCAACTAGAATATAATATAAGCTGAAACTTATTTTATAATTAATAACCTTATTTCAAATTAAAGTTTCTAGAATATAAGATGTATAATTGTTTGTTTGATTTGACCTTGTATTGACCTTCAGTCTTGAAATAATTGTGTCATTTTATTTTTATTTATAGCATTCTAATCAACAAATGAAAAGAATGCTTCCCTGTAAAATCCATGAAGTTATTTAGACACATGAGATTCAAAAGACGCCATAACCTGAATTAATCTGTGTAGATTTCTTGTTTTCTGCAGAGAAAGGGATATTCCGCATTAGTTGCTGTATCTCAGCCCTGCGGCAAAGTTCAGATTGACACCCTGCCTTAAAATGAGGAGTTATGACTGTGTAGAATGGGGTGGGAGGTGCTACCAGATTAAAAAATAGGCCTCATTTCTCACATCTGCTTCCGGACTATATTATCGTATTGTATCTCATGCGCCTCGAAACATTATGCGTGTGTATAAGATGGGAGCTGAAATGCTGAAGTGATTCAGATAAAAGAATTCTGGATCTGTGGATATCTCGGAAACTACCGAATTTAGTTAAATTTTAACACTAGAGGATGCGACCATACACTAGGATTGCAACCTTTCAGCCTGATCTGGCAATATCCTGAAAATATAAAAATCCGGAATATCTGAGAGAATCCGGAAAATCCGAAAAGATAATAAAATCTGACAAAACGAGTGGACAGGTGTCTGCAATCTCACATTGTTCTTCTTACTACTGACATCTTTGTTTTATAAGGTTCTTTTTATTAGTTAGAAGTTTAATATCGTAGCCATTCTTACACACCACGTCATTTGCATAATCATTGTTACATCACATTGTTACAGCAACCCTTGGCATTACTAAATGCGCCATCACGTCATAAATGAACTGCCTACTCGTGTCAATCGCGCCGTAAATTTAGTAAATGGGAGATGCAACGAACATGTAGCGTTGCATTATTGACTCGTTCATTTTCTATTTATTTCAATGTATGTATGTGATGTGTGGGTCAATTGGGGTTTCGGGGTAGAATGTGGATTTTTGTTGTTGTTGTCATCATTATCTGTGGTGTGTTGGTAAATCCATATTGGACTCTCGTCCGGTGCCGATTTTTTTGACACAAAATATGTTTTAAAAAATAATTGAGAGATCCGATCGGTCACTCAAGTATATAATGTCATACTCAATTACCTCACAGGTAGGCCAACGTCACAATCATAATGCATAATGAATGGCGTATCTAGCTCCGTCATGGACATTGATAAATCCATCATATGTACGAATTGTATGTCTTTACTATTTAATAAACATTCTGCTAAATATTTTGAAACTAATTTGAGGGGAGGAGGGGTGGGGCGTTGTTGCCATAGGCAGCCATAGACAGCAACAGCGCCCAGTAAAATTGGTTGAAAAAATATCCACAAGTTTACCTATATAGTTGCCTTAAAATTCTGTGAGTTCAGATTTCAAAGTACAGAAATCTATTCCAACATGCGCAAGCCATGGGTGGAGCTTAGCTGGTTATGGGTGGGGCATACCTAAAAATTAATCCTTCTACTCCTCGCCACAAGTGTAATATAATCGAAGCAAAGGAAGCTTGATGTGTGGATAAATTAGCAATCTGGTCGATAGCTTGATGTTTATTGGAGGCCGTTCTGTACAACGAAATACAGTAGAACCTGAGTGTTTGTGGGCGAAAGATGATGTTTTACATGGCATGGCGACTAGCTGCCTTAAAGAACTGCACTCCATTGACCCACTTGTTTGGATACCGCCAACTTAAACACCGTTGTTAGGCGTTCGAATCGATCATATGCACTGGTTGTTGAATTCTCAAAAGAATCACGAAATTTTGTTAATAAAACCCTTTCAGAGCACCAATACAACTCATCCTACCAACTTAAGTTACGCGCACAAAATACGAACTGGGTGTTTGTAAGATCCCGCGATATAAACACATAATTAACTCAATTTAGAGACGCTATGTTTAATAACAATCAAGTGAACGTTGCTTTATTGACAGAGAGATAAAGAAAGGGATATTAAATTTAATTAACTCATAATATTAGTGGTATAATTATATGGCATTGTAAGAGGCCACTATGTAAGATTCTTAGTGTCTTTTAGGCACGGGTTGATTTCTGACATGGCCAGTGAAGTACCATGCTGGAATACTTAAATAGCCCAGCATATAGTATAAGCATATGTAGATACATGCAGACAGTAGCGTGGCCAGGGGGCTGGAGCAGGGGGTTTGCTCACTCCCCCTGAGCCAATCTTCCCAGATGTGGCGCTTAACTCATGTCCGTAACACATACAAGTTTCTGGACGTCCCAACTCCCAAGCTACCTTTAACAAGTTAATCAACTTTGAAAATTAGAACTATTTGAACTTACAACGTTGTTAATGTCTTCTTGTCATGCTTGTTCATCGCTATGTTGAGATTTTGTGTCTTAATTACGTTACATCAAGACAAAGAATAGCAGAATGCACGCTACTTTCTCGGTAGAATAAAATAATTGGCGACGCTGGTATACTATTTTCCCTTTCTTAGAGAAACTTAGGCAGATTCCGACGCCTAATTGGTATGCGGGGTGAAGCGACACATCAAAATCTAATCCTGGGGTCGTAAAAGATATTAGTTAGTAGAATGAGAGATAATACCATCTTAACATCGCCCGTCTGAATCCGCTTAGAAGAATTATATTTGAAGTCGTGTTCTTCAGAAAAACTCTATATAGTATCATAACTGCACTGTATACATCGACACTCAGCAAACTGCGGATATGGAACATTAGCTTCGACATCTATTTTATAATTAATATGTCCTCCCCATGATAGGATTCAATACGTTTGGTGGCATATACGGATCAGGAAGCTTTCTCAAAATGTTGTATATACAGTTCGATTTCAAATTTGTATTTACATATTTACAGTCAATTTGTGCCAGTTCAGTGGCGAGTCGCTAGAGCCCATGCCTTGAAGAAATCAAGGTCAGAAGCAACGACAACTCCCTATGGTAGGCTGTTCCACACGGCTAGCTTCCGATCCTATATCACTCATATCGTGATGATTGTGTCGGGTGGGTGGCTTATGGCTCGCAGCTAAAAGACAATCTAAACACAGAGCTGTGGCTTCTCGTTATGCCGAGAACACACCTCTAACATAATGAGCGACCATTTTGTTGCGTCGTCGCAATGACGGAACTACTGTTGGCAAAAAGTCTACGCCTGGACACTATAGGGTGTATTTTAGGCTGTCCCTGGCCCTATTTGTTGAACATAGTACATACACTCGAATGGAGAATCACTTGTTAAATAGAAAAACGAAGAGATTATTAATTTATTACACCCGGGTGCTCTGAAATAGTGTGTTATGTCACATGAATACTGGTGTCGATTGGTACTCCTACGTATCAGAATGATGCATTGACAACCACATAGTATACAATTGTAATGGCCTTGATTCGCATGGACATATTGATACCCGAGTATTAAGCACATGTATATTTTTAATTAGCTCCCATAAGATGCATGTTCGTCTAGATCGGTGTTGAAAGTAACTCACCTGTTTGCTGCTACTTCCATATTTTGTCCTACATGTTTAAAGCAGTACTGTAGCCATACTCGCGAATATGCGGGTGCAAATCCATTGTTGGGTGGGTTGGTCCTGAATTTATTGAATTATTGTAGCTGGAGTTGCGAGAAAGACTGATATACGGCTGAGGGCAGGTGTGGTACTTGCCCCCTGGTTACGTGTCTGGGCTACATTGAGCGAGGGGTGGCATGCTTCGGATCAAATGGCAACTGTGATGTATTAATTTTCAATGTTAAGTGGCCTTGGATAACGGAAAACTATTCTCAAAATATCTACCACCCAACACATCATACGCCACCCCCTCGTACACACAAGAGGGCTGCGGCTGTAATGAACATGGGGTGGGTGGGTGGGTGGGAGTTGTAATGAACACCGTGGCTGTAATGAACATGGCTCCAACAATATGCTTGGTATTTAACGATTCTTAAATGCAGCAGAATGAATTATTTACACTTGATACAATGCATATAGTCAATACATTCCACAATATTAGTGCAGGAGTCCAACCCATTCACACCTGGAATCCACATAATTAGTTCAGTTTTTCTGCTTAATGTTTTGGTTGAATGGTAAAGCTGCAACATCAGCCAATCAAATTCATTTCAAAATTAAAACATTTCGAAACATTGTAGTATTTGATCTGCATTTCAAAAGGGTTATTTAAAATCATATTCTACACTCCGGTTACCCCTTCTATTCTCACAAATTATTTTTACTTTAAGGAATATTGTGTTGAATATATTAAAACTAATTTAATTGGAAGTTACAACAGCTCCCAGCCAAATTATTTTCAAAATATTCAACAGCTTAGATCTATAGTTGTTTTGTAATTCAGATATTTGAAATTCAGGACCAAAATGGTTAGCACAATCTTTATAATCATTTTCAGATGTGAGCTTTCGCCTGAGAACGGTACTCAACAAACAGCCTTTGAATTGTATACCTATGCGCAAGAAGTTTTAACTGTTTTACGGGACGAAAATATTCTCTTGACCTGGAGTATAGTTTTAGATTGCGCACTTTACATGCCAGTACATGTATTTAAGAATAGCATTACCAAATCAAATTCTATTCATAATATGCAGCATATCCAGAGGTGAAACATATGGAAAATCTGAAGAAATTTAGCTAAATGGCATTTTAGTTGCGCCTCGGAAGTAAGATTGTTAGTCATGACATTCGGGCAAAGCTGCCTATGTTGCAACCATAGTGTGGCGCACTTGTTTATATCGTTAACTAGAATCCTGGTCTGTGCTAAAGCTGCACAGGCTCATAGCCAGCAGGGCTAGTACAAGTAAATTCTGCCACTCTGTCAATTATGAACTAGCCATTAGTTTGCAGATTCAGAAAAAGGATTTGAGCAATTACATCAGAGAGATTTTACCATTCAATTTCCTTTTGAATGTTAATTTGTGTAATTCATTGAAATTGCGCTACATGTACTGCACGCTGTTTATGACAACGCCAAATCTGAGAGACAGCAAGACTTTATGAACAAGAGGCCCAAGAAAGGGATGTGACGTGCATCTGAACAATTAGCATTTGGACCATTTGAATGGCATGGTGGATAATTTTACTACAGTAGGATCCTTCCAGTTAAATTTGGATAATATCTATCAAGCTGTTAAGAAAGAGATGCATTTTGACAATTTCCTGAAAATTTTTCATAAAATCTAACATTTTCAACCAAACAATTTATTGAGCAGAATTCTGAATAGACGTTCTGGAGCCTACCACGCTAGAATCCTCGCTAGAATTCGGTTAAAATCCATGAAGCGGTTAATGAGATGTTTTGATAATTTCCTTTACATTTTTTTATAATATCAAAGATTTTCACCAAAAGAAATTGATGAATCAAAATTCTGAAGTCTACCTCAATACGGCGAGTTTAACCAAATTTGGTTGAAATACATCAAGCGGCTAAGGAGATGTGTGTTGACAATTTCTGGTATTTTTTTCATAAAATCAAGATTTTCACACACAAAGATATTGATGAATCAAAACACATGCGACCGAGTGTGGTGTTCAGGCGTACATCCACTCCTATAAAATGTCTCAAATTCAATCCCTTTTTCACTACAGATTAAACAGCCCAAGGGGTCGGACGTGTTTTTTTATCTGCATACTAGTTAGGGGAGCCTTAGGCAGTAAAAAGATTTCTCCCACTACAACGTGAAAAACTTCACCAATAAATTTCGATTAAGCATAATAGGTTTCTCCTATAATCAACATGCCAAGACACAAATATGTTGAGGGTGATTCAACATTTGCTAGGCCACATGCCATGGAGCGACATAAGAGCCGATTCCATAGCAATGAAGAAAGCGAAAATCTGGACAGTGAAGATCAAGAAATAACAGAGAGGAAAAGTGAAGATAATGAGCCAATGGAGTTGGAGAGTGGAGGCTATGATGATTTAATGGCGTTTGAGAGTGATGATGAAGGTGAAGCGATAGGTAATGACTCAACGAAGTCTGAAAGCGATGATGAAGGTGAAGATGAAAAAAAGGCATAGGCAATCAGGAGCTCTTCGCCATATTACAAAATATTAAGCAGGACATAGACGCTGAACAATCAGGTTTAGAAGATGAGGTTGGTGACGCGAACATAGACCCCAAAGGTGTAGACAACGAGTCTATTTCCGTATATGCTGATTGATGCTTTAGTTACAAAGTGTACTGCCATAATGCTCCAGTGGAGAAGATTACAGAACTCTATGCTCATTAAAATAATTCGTCGGCAAACTAAAGATTTTATCACCGAGGGCGACGCATATGATGAAGCAGTTTTCTCAGCATTTCGCAAAAGACAATTTCTGATCACGGAGTATGTAAGCAACACTCTAGATGCCGACTTTGATGATGAAGATGATGATGATGATGATGATGATGATGATGATTCTGGTGGTGATGATGATGGATCTGATACCGAAAGTATTGATATGAATTATGCGTAAGGTATCAGTCTACCCATGGACTCGTGGATCTCCAGAACATTGACTCTTTGTTTATCCTAGTGACATAAACCATATGTTTATCCTATGTTATATGCTGAATTCAATAATATTATACGCATTGATGGCGATCGTAACGTCACCATGAACTACTAACACACACGCACGCTCGCACACACGCACGCGCACACGCACGCACCCGCACACACATTCTCATTTTTTTTATTTATTTAATTTTTATTTTTTTTTATTTTATGTGTGTAGGCCTATTGATATGACCATAAACTACAATGACTATCACATCAAAATCCTTTATAGATTACCGATTAATTAGATACCCTGTGTGTGACATATGTTGATGCAGAGGTAATGCAATTCCGCATACAGGTTTCAATTGAACATGGCTGCTGAAACATGTGTAGCTCATTTAGGTAATCAAATAACCTTGATGAAGAAACATTATAGCTGATGACATAATAATGTGTATGTAATACGCTATGCGCATGGGTTTAGCACAATACAGCAAATACATCTTACTCAGAAATCGAATTTAAAATGTCTACAAAACATATGATATTTCCCACACGCTGGGCGCAGGTGATTATGAGTCTATTAAGAATTAGGCTATTGTTCTCTGTGTGTAAAGCCACGAACAATCACGCTTGACTGGGCTTGGTCTCTACTGTACTGACCTTGGGGCCCTGTTTACTGTTGACTGGGCGGATCTTGCAATAAATTATAATTCTACGCATTTTTATATATCCGAATGAATAAGTGCTATGCTTTGACTGGTATACTCCTCACAATAGCGTAGAGAATGCGCGTTTAAACTAGTAATCTTGCCCCAATATTGCCCTGGGGTGAACATTAAGCTCATGTATGCCTACTCATCATATCGTGGGTTTGTTCATGACTCGAACGTACACATTGTTATAGTGACTCGGGAGTATGCCTACTTCAATAAACTTGAAACTTGTTGAAACTTTGTTAGCGAACATACCAATATTTATTATCGGTAATACATGTGAAGTTCATTGAGAAAAAGTGTTTAGCCGAAATTAAGCTCATCGTTGAAGTTAAATTAATCGCTGGTCAATGGAGGAATTCAGTTTTAGCTATGTTCCTCCCAGCTCTACCTAAGAGCCATGCACACTTTGCCCGTCTTGGGATTAAGCCATCCATGCACTCTCTGACTCTCGATTACTGGAAAACTATATGGGTAAGCTGTCAAATACTTTGAAACTAATTTGACTGCTCGATGCTACTGATTATGGCAGCAGCAACGCCCAGTTAGTTTACTCCCAAAGTATTCAACATAATTTTCACAGTCAGGTGGACCATTGGACAGGATGGATATTTAGCTTTGCTAATGGTGACCTATTGTATTGTATCTGTAATTCTATGTGTGTTTTAATACACGATGAGGGGCTAAAGTAATATACAAAATTTGGTCTCTTTCTCTGCATTTTCCATCGAATGAGAATCACTTGATGCCCCATTTTGGACAAAAATGGAGTCCCATTAAAAAAAATATGCAAGTTTGCACCTAAATAATAAAATAATGGAACAAGAGTACTTGATGTATTCAAGGTTATGCTATTATGAACATGTAGAAGTTAGTATAGCAAAAGATTTCGACTCGATATATACAACACTTACTACGTGACATCCTTTCATCCTAAATGTGCACTTTGTCCAAAAATATAAAATGGAATGTCCACTCCAGAACAATAGGCTATGAATAGTATGCCTATTGCATGATATTAATGGGCAGTGGTTCATAAGAGTATTTGCATGGATATCTAGCCAAAACAAATTAAGTGTCTCATGTAATTCCGACATATAAAGTCACAATCTTTCATGAAAATACCCATTCCCATTATGTCCAAATTTGTGTCCACTCCAGAATCTTGTCGCAGCAACTAATATATCATAATCTTGTAATCACCCTTTTTATAAAAAAATCGCCACTGTTATACTCTTGATAGAAATACTAAGGAATAATGTGTAGATGATATTTTGTTTAATATGTGGGCAAAGGCTGTCCATTGAAAATGTCCACTCCAAAACTATAACCAAATCATCAATTTTCTTGAAAACATGATAAACAATAAGGTTAAAGACGTATATTTTCCTTAATTCATAGAACATTTAATAACAGACATTGTTGTTATGATAGTTATAATTGTATTTTCTGAGAATAATTACATAAATGATATAATTGATGTCTGAGGGCACATTGGCAGTGGTGCTATTTCACAAATTCAACACTATTCTTTTAGTTGTAATACATAATTCAATTGGCTATTTGCTACTCTACTATACTACGAGTTGTGTGCTGCTCATCCCAATGTTCTGGAGTGGACATTTATAGGACAATTTTGCCAATCATTCACTTATCTTGATTATTGCTTCACTTTTAACTATTATTTTGTATAAATATGAAATAGTGATCAATAGATACCATGTCAGTGTTATTGATAATACAATTGAGCAATATATGTTAAAATCTGACAGTCACATTACAAAGAGTGTGGTACCATCAACGTTAGGGTTCATTATAAATAATTAATTAGGAGATATGGATCAGAGGGGATCAACTTTTATTCATGGGAGCGGGTTAAACAGAAAAAGCTTGTGAGATCAAGGGACACCAGTTGTACGACTAAAGTGGAGAAGCGTGTAACATCTGTGCAGTTTGTCACACACACCAGCACAGTTATTGAGGTTCTATCATTACTGTGCAAGGATTTGGATACGCTAAGTGCTCACCTCTACAGAGCAAGGCGGCTGCAAGATATGCATAAAGTTGTCATGGATAAAATGCCTCCAAAATCAACTGTGATCGTTATAGACTTTGCTGAAAATTATGCTTGTGGTATGCAGCCTGAAGTCCGGTCTCCAAGGACCAAGTGACAGTCCATCCCTTAATGGCATACATAAATACTTCATATACTATATCTACTTATAGCAGGAAAGATTGTATTAACTTGCAGCATGATGCAACTGTAGTTGACAAGTTTATCACCATTCCTCACAAATACCTGAAAGATCAGTATGGAGTTGCTCAAATAATCAAATTTTCTGACTGTTGTACTAGCCAATATCGGAGTAAAGTAAGCGTTGCGGACATCCCACTAAACCCAAACAATGAAAGGCATTATTTCGAAAGTTGTCATGGCAAATCAACTGCTGATGGTCTTTCAGCCATTGTAAAAAATGCCGCTACTCGGGCTGTGACAATGAACAAGCCATTAGGAGGAATGCTAAATGTGAGTTCTTTAACTTCTGCAACAGTAACCTACAGACAGTTGGTGATAGTGTCTTTACAAGTGTACAGCAACAGTTCAGCTCATCAAAGCGTACATTTTTTATGTTTCACGAGAAGACATACATCATTATCAACCAGATCGACAGGGTGTTAAGGCTGTACCAGGCACCATGCAATTGCACAGTGTATGATCCACAGGAAAACCATGCCATGTACAAACGCGAATGCTTACATGCTTTTGCGATTTCTGCCTGCATCAGACTGGAAGTAACTGCAGCAACACAGACCGAATAGGCCCTTGGGGAGATGTGGCACTAGTACCTGAAGAGACGTTTTTATGTATCTTTGTGTGTTTGATAGCTAAGAGACTGTGTGCGTGCGTGCCTGTGTGTGTCCATGCATGCATGTATGCAGGCCGGTATGGGCAGGCGGACAGGCGTGTGTTTTTCAGGATGAACCAAATTGGATGAGTATAAATACAGACAGACAAATGTATCCAAATCCGTTATATCTTTTCTTCTAGTTTAGTCATTTACACTTTTCCTTAAACCGCTTATAGCTGTAGCCGACTCTGAGAGCATTGCAACTTCTTTAAATGTACAGAGTTCTTCAGTGGACTTGGCGAATACAGGCGAGGAATTGCCAGAATACAATCAAGTTTTTTATGCGAGTTACACATGATTGCAGACTGCAAGACGACATTTATATTAGGTTCAACACCAGTGAGTGAGTGAGGGCAGGGTGAAGGTGGCACAGAAACACAATGTTGTCAGAATTCAAACGAGTTTGGTATGTTAGTTAACCATATGATTGCAGATTGCAAGTCAATCTTTACATTAGGCTCGGTCTGTGGGATGATGGGTTGCATGGGATAGCGTGGTGTGAGATAGAATGTCAAAAGTTAATGGAATTCAAATAAATTTGGTATGTCAGTTACTCATATGATTGTAGATTGGGAAGTGATGTTTGCATTATGGTGTACGTGGGTGTTGAGTTGGGGGTGGGGGGGGAGGTGGGAGGGGAAGAAAGTCTGTGGTGGTAGAATTCAAACAAATTGTTGTGTGAGATATCCATATGATTGCGGCTATTGAGATAAAGTTTATATTAGACTCTATCTCTCGCATTGCAGAGGGTGTGTTGTGACGGTGGTGGAGTAGAAGGTCAATGTTGGAGAAAGCATTGGGATTTGCGATGGCCTGCCATTGACTATGCATTCTGGTTTTTGTTTGTTAATGCTTTTCTTGAAAAATGTTTTTGATCAATTTCTGATACGTTATTGGTACATGTATTCTATTCCGCTTAAATTTACTAACCAAACAAAATCTTACACATTTACTAAAATTACATATATATAAATTTGTATTATATAATAATAATAATAATAATAATAATAATAATAATAATAATAATAATAATCAATTATTACTATTGCCACTGCAAGGGGGGGAGGTATTGCATTCGGTTGTGTGAGTACATGTATGTCTAGAGCTGTATAGATTCAAAGTCTGATCTGATTTGGCTCAAATTTTAACATGACAAGGTACTTAGCGTAAACAAGGATTTCCAGTTTTGCCATAATCTGTATAAAGAATCTGGAACCGTATCGGATCACATACTGGATCTATTGGTATCTCGGAAACTACTGGTCACATTTGGCTCAAATTTCGACGCAACAACGGCTGTGAACCTACAAATATTATGATTCCACAACGTTGGACGGAATATGTTAACAATGTGACAAAAACGTGAAGGCGAGGTTCTGCAATCTCTGAGTGCTCTTGGTATTCTGAGTCTTCTTGGTACATATATTTCTTAGTTTTATTTATTTCAGAGATAATCGTATGCTTGATTGTAATATTCATGTCGGCTTTAAAACTTATAATGTACCAAGACTGGCAAACAGTCCAAGATTACTGTCATGAGAAAGATGAACGCAAGAAGAAGAATATTACCTAAGTGAGAATGTAGCATTTATCCGGAAATTAAAGTATCAAGGCAATATTTATATATGGGACAGATATTGAATATTTCGAAAATAATCTTCGGATATCAAATGCTTGGTCCTTAGAGGAGAAATCTATTCTGATCATGTCAAAGGATATATTGAGAGAGCTTACTGATCCCGACAGTGTGTGCATTGGCGTGGGTGTATTTTATTACTTTTCATCGATGTAGAACTCTAATGTGATATTGACTTTGACTAAATGAATAATTAATTAAATTAAACAAATTGTTCCCGAGATTAATTTCATTACAAATGTAATTATAATACAATTTCAAGTAGATATAATGCAAATTTATATTGTATCTATTTGTTATATTACATCTACTAGAACGGACAGTATATATATATATATATATATATGTCCAAAAAATGTCCACTCCATAATATATTTTATTTTCAAAATCATATAATTTCAAACAATTCTCTTGATTATATAGTGACTTTTAATGTACTTAACTTGTAATTGAATGTCATAGGGTAACTCCAAATTCGGAAATTTAGAAATCTAACAAAAAGTATTCAAATTTAAGGAGATCCATTGCCATGGTTCGCTCATGTTGTTGTAGTGTCACTGATTGCCGTACAAACCCTGTGAATTGCATGTATGAAGAATAAATCTAGCTCTGGTATGACATCCAAATGACTGTTATTAATTTATTTCATGCCAATATCCTTTTCCCTTTTATTAGATAATCTGTTTTTCTGAATATGTATGATGTCCAAAATGTTTGTCCACTCCAGATAATGCTTGTCAGTATATGATGATATATATCTAGCTTTGTTTGCCTTATGACCCCATGATTCCCTCTGTCCTTATATCACGCAACCTCTCAGTAGGCACATATACTGTGATTTGGAGGTGCAATGCGACATTATTAAGAAATGCTATATTGTAAAAATAGTCTATGCAAAGAATAGCGTAGCTGTTTTCATTGGGTTTATATCACACTGGAAAAATTCTTAGATATACAGTAACGATGTTAATAAATATACAGATACAGTTATGGAATGGAACATGTATTCCCATGCTTTAATTTAGCCTATGCCATGTCCAAAAATAATGTCCACTCCAGAGGAAAATGTCCACTCCAGAACAATGTTTGGACATCTTGTTTAAACAAAACTAAAACAGTATAGTGATACAATTTCACATGCTTACTTGGGTGATCATTGCTATCATATAATACACACTAAATAGTGCTCTTGTGGGTAGATAAAAAAACCCAAATGCTTTGACCATGTGTATGAGTTTATAATTTGACCTATCTACTCTGAAAAACGTCACATAGCAAATACTTCCTCTTTTTCCTGTCTGTAAAAAGGTGCAGAAATCTTCACTTTATCTCCCTGGGACATTTCTAACGATTCAATTTGGTTAAACTAGAGACATGTATTACAAACTGTTAGTGAACCTTTCAGTAATACCTTAATTTTGATTTCCCATTAATTTCAGATTAAATGTGAATTACTGGATTCGCAAATAGGTTATATAATTAAATTCTACCATACTTAGAATCAGCAACATTTGCCTGGATAAAAAAACCTAAGAATGTAACATTTTATACATGTTCAATTTTGAACACTGATGGGAAAAAACGGGCCACCTGATTGTGAATGTTTATTATAAATCGTAAAGACATACAATTCATACAACTTGACAGTCTATTAAGCAATTATAATGAAATATCTGATTTCCCACATCATGCTAATGGACATTTCTCTAGCTAAGTTCCACCCACACCTCAATCATGTTGGGCTCGACTGATCTCTGAATTTCCTGACTAGCATTTTCCGGCAAACTATATGGGCAAGCTGTTGAATATTTTGATTTTAATTTGACTGGGCGATTACGGATTGCTAAATTCAATAGGTTAGCGAAAATAGCTGTAGCATTTTCTCTGGTAGATTTGCGAATGTTTCTAGAGCCAAAGGGTCTGGATTTTTTCCTAATATTGCAGGGCCATTCGAGGGATGAAGGTGATGGAAAGTGAGGAGCTTCATTCAGACATTTCCACATTGATAAAATACAACAACGAAGTTCATTCAGGCTTTCCATTGATCAATATGTCACGGAGAAAGGAAATCCTGTATCGCTTCCTTTTTTCATTTCATTCACAGTCATTCATTCATATAAAATGATCTTACTGGTAAGGCGGTGTTGGATGGGGTGGTGTTGAAAAAATTCAAAAAAGAAATTGAAATGATACATTTTTTTACTTGCTACATCACAACAGATATTGCCGATGGGAAAATTATGCATAAGGCTTTTTTTATATTTATACAGAAAGAAATGGACCCTCTATTGATGAAAGCATGCTGAATGTCTAATGTACTTAGCTAAATGAGAGAGAGAACCCTTTTGGACAGGCTTGGCGGTTATGACAAGTTATATTTGCACATCATCTGGTGAGTGTAGTTCAAAAGAAAATCTTCTGAGAATGAACCGATCCGATCTGTCAGTCAAGTATCTGATCTCATAATAAAATATGTCAAGTGTTAGCTGATGTCACAATCACAATGACGTATAGCTCCGTTACAGAAATGGTTAAGTCCCTCACGAATGTACACATTGTATGTCTTATAAAAAATTTGCAATTTCATAAACATTCTGTTGATTGTTTTGAATATGACGGTGACGGTGCCAAGCCAAATTAGTTTGAAAATATTCGACATGTATGCTCATTGCATAATTATCCGGATAGTGGGAAGATGGGAATTCACCTTTCCAGAGCATCCATCCATCATCTGACCTTGTATGATATCATAATCACCTCAGCGTGTGTATGATGACGTCACAATTTATTAAATCATTAAATACATACAATTCGTAAAAGTCGGACTAGTAAGCGTCAGTGTCGAACTAAAATATGTTATTGATGACATATTTGATTATGACGTCGGCATATCTATGATTATGACGTCATGTGATTGATCGATAAACTATATTCGTCTATTGGGTGTAGTTCTCCTCGCCCTTTGCCATGTGATAAACAGCAGCCAATAAGTAAACGTAGCTTCATATGGGCTAAATGTCTAAAAGCATTCCCGGAACCTGTGGACTCCAGCGCCATAGTTGAACTGGTGGTTCAACAGTGAGCACACCATGACTTACATATTTTGTATAATTTTTCCAGAGAGTTAAAGCGTATACAGAAAGATATGATGAAATAAATCTTTTTGTATAAGCAATGCGAGAGAGAGAGAGGGGAAGATGGAAAACTAAGAAAACATATGATTGATTGATGGCAATCTCTCTCAATCGCTGTGTAACCATATGATAATAAAATTTAGTCTTTTTCACCGCACACCTGTCTTTATCAAAATATATGCAATCACACAAAACTTATATTTTACTAAAGTCACCTGTAGGATTGAATAAAAGCAGAAATTTTGATTCAACTGTTGCTCTATGTACCATGAGATCTGATGATATAGAATGAGATGATGGCAAAAGGGAAAGACAGCTTAAGAAACTTGTTTGAAAGGTGTTGAGTGTATGTGTTTTGTTAGGATCCCATACCGAGGACTACATTTTTTTGGGAATGAATAAGAACAATAGTCCGTGACCGCATTTGTATCTATCACAAATAATCACATGACCAGATGGCACTCAAGCGTATGTTTTCAGGCAATGCCAGCAACACCTTTCAGCCAAATTGTTTTCAAAATATTCAACCGATTGATGACCTCAAGTTGCGTCTTACAATATCACTCTGAAAATACCATGAGGTAAAGAATAGACTATTTCTCACTATGGCGAATAGCGCCAGGAATGTGCAGTAGTCTGCAGTGATTGTAGGTGTATAACATTTCGAAAGGTCCTACAAGAAATTGGTATGACCTAGATGAAGACGACAAGTCTTTTCACGGGATATTCATAGTTAATTGTGCCGTGTGTGCGTGCGTGTGCGTGCACAGAGACAAATGATACATCCCAGACAGTACAGAGTAGTCACACATACACACTGACGCACGCACACTCACACACAGACAGAGACACTGGAACAAGCATCTGATGAAAAGATGAATGGGATCTTGAATACATACACAAATCAATTGAATGAGAATCAAGCAAAGGAAGAAAACTGACAATATTAAGCAGTACGCCAATGTCTTGAGAGAATATTATGATCACATGTTCTTATGATATTTTTAGGATAATCTGCAAAGGATTCAAAACTTTTATCTAAAACAGATTTATGTAGTGTATCATAATGTATGTGCTTGTTTGAAAAATTTCACTTTAACCCTTTGACCTTGCAAATCTCTTTCACACTTATACCATTTGTCATTTTATATTTATAGCTTTTAGGGCCACATGATACAAAGTTTGTATTCTTATATTTTTTAGGTACTTCATCTGTATAAGCCGCTAATATATTGTGTTTCACAGATACTAAAGGAGGGAACTTCGTCATATTGTTTGTAAAACACTGAATCGGTGTCAAAATATAGGACTGATTCGCCTAGCAATTCTAATGTTGCGAATAGATGTAGTCGTGCATGTGTCATTACAAAAGCAGCGTTCACTACATTTGTATCACATGGTGATTGGTAAAAATGTTCTGCAGTTCCTACCAGCATTAATAATAGGTTATAATTACAACAGATCACATCCTTAACAATTTTGGTTGAATCCGTGAAAAGATCTCATATTTACTTATGTGACGGAGTGATTTCACCGCTGGTGAAGTCACTTCGCCACAGTGGTTGTCAGGGTTTTCATTATTTTTAAATTTTTCATATTTTTGTTGCAGTATGGTAACTTTAAGTCTGATGACGTATGTATGTGGATGTCATTTCAAGCATAAGTCTGGGCAATAGCCATCTGCACTGGCGGCGTATGAATATATCACTGATTTACAGGAAAATTCTTGCAAATTGTACGGCAAGGTCTGTGTTCAAGATAAGCATTGGTAGATGAATGCATAACAATGACATGGTGTCTGTATGATTGGTTAAGGCAGGCACTATTTTGTCTTCTGTGTGAGATTTAGGAAAATAGTTCGCGCATGTTGTCTGCGATAGGCAGAACATCATGATTTGCCATATTGTAAGCCAGCTAACAACACATCTCCAAGTGGTGGAGCAGCATAGAAGGGCCGTTGGGCTATCATATGTTGATGTAAACCATGTTCGTCCTCTAAGATATCACAGCTACAGGTTTTTTTGTTACCCTTGACCTTACTTGTAAGACCAGAATGTGTAGTTTAGGCAGATTTGGAATGATGTAGAAATTTAGAGTTTTTGGGGAAAGAAGAGCAGTTTTCGGCATAACCGGTGTAATTAACTGCCAATGTAGAGGGCGCAATTGAGACGTGCAGTTGACGTGCAGTTTTTTATCATTTAGGAAGTGACGTTATAAACATTTAAATCCAGAAATCTAGTTTAATTAGAAAGAAAAACCCCAGCATAACGTCAAAATTTTAGAACCTTTTGGGATAATTAAGGATAAATTAAATTTGAAAGTTTATATGTGGAAGTGGTCTTGGAAATATATGGATGTAATTAATATGGCTTAGGGGTTGGGTTATAAGATTTATAGGGAAAGAAAAGCGGGGGTGTGTGTATTTTGTTGTATTAGCGTAACAATACCTATCTCCTTGTGTGATGGAAGATTTCTGATTGTACTAGAAATATTTTGAATTATTGTCATGTTTCCTTTGTGATTTTTTTCTCTATATGGCATTTGCGAAGGTAGTATATTTAGTTTTTGAAATTTAAACATAAATTAGATTTCATAGATTTATATAGAACTGATTGAAAGTAATATAAACAAAAAAATGAGTCTACCTGCAATCACTATCTTGTTGTGAATCCCACTCACTCTGGCAAAGTTGTCCGCCATTCAACACCTTATATACAACGCATTAAAGATCCCGTAAAGCTGACAAATTTATTTTCAATAAATTAAATTTCTGGCCTTATCTTGACGTACTCAAAATTCCTTTCTTAAATTTGTTTAGGTTCTTGTTTTAAAATCGATTAAGGAAAGTCATTTCGGATCAGTTTGGAACATTATAGAATAAAAGGTTCATCGTTTGAAGTTGCTAGCTTACACTTAGCTGGCATAACATACTGACTCTTCGAAAAGCTTCTCTTCGCAAGGCTCGCCTAACAGCTGTTCAAAAAAGTTCCCACACTGAATGCATTTCTCGATTTTTTTAGATACATAATTTAAGGATATCCCCTCTTCTTCAAAGTACTCCTTGACGTATTGTTCACGTTCTTCCAGAGTCTCACATTCAATGGGGAAACCAGAGGCTGTTTGTTTAAATTTTAAGAATTTATTGATGTAACCATCAAATATCGTGCTACTCCGCTCTGAGTTATACCAAACTTCGAATATAGTACATATTATATGACCAAGTTGGAGTGCTTTAGAAAGTTTGGGAGTTGTCCATGTACCGTTTAAGCTGCATTCATCATTATTGTGCTTACAAGCAGTTTAATGGGTAGGGGTGGGTGGAAGATATTTCTAGGAGGAAGTACATTAGCCTTTACTAGCTCGAAATAGTTGTCCAATTCTTGAAAATCATGCCTTATAACTTCAGCGGTCCCTATCGGAAAATCTTTATATTTTAACATATATGGATAGAGACAACAAATAGCCAAATAGTATATGACTTCCCCATCCTCAGCCTTGTCTAACAGTTTAATGCCATTTGTCTTTGTAGCAAATCTCTGGGTTTAATGAGGTCATGATACATAAACTTTTTTTTACAAAATCTGAAGCAACGGAGTCAGCTTTTAAGCATACGTTTGAAATTGCATGACCACATTTCGTATACTGTAAAACCATTTTTTCTAAATTCACATAGGCGTGCGAGAGGCCACATTGTCAACCTTCTTCCATTGCAAAGGTTCCCCATCAGGCAAAGTTAAATCGATACATTTACTGTTTGATACTGACAAATCCAAAGGCTGGTCTTGGAAATCTCGATCCATTTTTTTTCTGGAAATAACATATTTCACAAACCATTATTTCTAGTTACAATCTTATAACATCCGAGAATATTATATTCACAATGTGCCAAAATGGGGTAACAATCCGATTTATATGGATATTTTCAGACCAACTCCCCAATTCGCCAAAATGAGGCTTCAACCCGACACTAATTCTATTAATAATAGGATGCATGACAAAGAAAAGATTAAGCCTGACAGTCAAACCTATCTAGAGCGACCATCTGGGTTTTTTAAAACAAATTTGCATACAAAGAGAAGACTATTTTTGAGAATTTACTACTGAAATGACTGATTCGACATAAGATAATGGTTCTTTAAGACCGGTAGTCCTAATTACTACACGTCCTATAGAGCTATCATCTTGTGGTCAACATTTTAATGATTCGAAAAAGTGATCACTATATACAGAAGTTTAAATGCCTCCACCGCCCAAAATAAACACAAATTAACCATTTCATACTAGAAAGCATTTTGTACAAATTTAAATTTTCTCTGATTAAAAGGGACTCTAAGCGATGGTGTTGTTAAATTTAAAATAAGTATTACTAATAGATAGAAATAAAAACCGACACACTAATAGAAAACAAAAAGAATAATGTGCTTTGTTACTTTCTTCAATAAAGGAATCCAAGAAATTTAAATCTGGTGAATAGTTTCATTAACAAATCATTACAATATGAATAGGGACAGATAATTTATTCTATTTATACAGAATTATGGTGCGAGATTTGAACTCACATTAATTTATCCCAGGTGATAGAATATTAAAGATGTGATCTTTCAAAAACACACTTCCTCATTTGTTTAAAGGATTCGGCTTAATGTTTTAGATTTCTATCCGGTTTTAAATCTGATTTGGTGTGACAACTAATATTCTATCAGAGAATATAATCACATCTAAAAAACGTGTAACACTTCCAGTTGAAAGTCGAATTTGACGTCGGAAGATCATCAAATATTTGTCTAATATATATGAATCTGCTTGTAAAGGTACAAACGATTCACTGATTATTCGATCACACGTCTTATTACATTTGAACCTAATTAAACAACAAATACTGTTCGCTTAGTGTACATTTTACAATACAGTAAAACCTGCCTATTGTGTTCACCTGCATTTTAAGACCAAAAGAAAAGTCTATGGTGACCACCTGCTTTTTGAGACTAGAAGATACTGGGTTTGTAAGACAGGTAGTCATAAGATCATACATCATAAGCTTCATACCTCTTCTGGTCTAAAATGCTTTCTTAAAGCAACTCTGATGATTAAAAACCTTTTTTGAGAATCTTTCCTTGAAATGACTGATTCGTTTCTAAAATGTTTCAACTTTTACAGACAGTGTTAAAATAAATAATCAGCATAAATTCATACTCTCATTCACCTTTGATATTTATGATTCTAATTATTTTTACTTACGTAAGTAGGCTTCTGCTACGGAAGTGGATTTTCCGGTCTGGATGTGATTTTATCACACCGGAAGTGGGTGGGTCCATAGCTTCCGCAGGAATGATGTGTAAAGGCTTGAAGTAGAGATGGGCGGTTCTCACATGGTGGGGCTGGATTTGGGTCCACCGGTTCAGACAGTGTCTGGTCCAGAAGTGGAGTTCATGGTTCAGAAGTGATCTTATCACACCAGAGCGGGGGTGGGTTCATAACTTCCTCAGGAAGGATGTGTAAAGACTCCTTGTATGACCATATATGGTAAAATAAAAGGTCAAGGGACGTGGCTTAATATTTAAACTTGATGACGTCACAGTTCACGTGACTGTATTAGCCATTTAGAAGCCTCCGTTGATCGAAGCCCAATAACTACTAGTGCTTAATAGAAATACATAGCTGTATGCTACACACGTAATGCTTTATCCGATATCTTGGCCTTGAATAACTGAATAGGAGATGACGTGTGGTGTTATCACTCAAAGGGCTAGTCTACTAGTCGATTATTCTGTGTCTGTCTGGCTTTACTTCTACTTCTATAAGATTATTTAAACGTCCTCTTCAGGATACAAATCAATATGTTGGTGGCATGGGCAGATCAGCAAGCTTGGTCTTTCCAAAATGAGTCATATATACAGTTATCATGGTTGCAGGTTATATATATATATATATATATATATATATATATATATATATATATATATATATATATATATAATGATTGATGTGCTGCCAATTTACTGGCGGTGGGTTTCTAGTCCCTCCTTGAAGGTGTCAAGGTCAGGAGCAAGAGCAACTTCCTGTGGCAGGCTATTCCACATTGTTATTGTTCGTGGCTGGAAGCTATGGTGGTACACCATTTTGTTTGCTCTTGGCTGCGGTTATCAATGTTGGTGACCCCTGTTTCTCCTGGATACTGGAGGAGGGCGGAATTCATGTGGCACATCTCCCAGGCATATTGTAACTTTGTATAATAACACCAGGGAGTGATGCTCACGTCGTTTTACAACGAGTCCCATCCGAGTTCCTTCACCACGTTTGAGGCACTGGCAGTCCTGGTTCCAAGATCATTTCATCTGTAACGTCGGTTGAGAACTAATCATGCTCCTCTTTTCTGGACTGCCTCTAGTTTGTTTGAATGTGTTTCATGATGGGAATTCAACAATACGTTGGACCATCGTGGTGTAAGGTCTGCCTTTCATGACCTTCAGGCAGGAGTTCAGGTTTCAGGCGATAAACCCCAGAGCCCGGCTTCTCTTCATGGAGATCTGGTTCACATGATCGACCAAGGTTGTTTTGTAGCTGAACCCCTAGATATGTATTGGCTCTGTTCTTGGTTAGGGCTACTCCGTCCATTTTGTATTGATAGTTGCTAATGCGCTTGTTGATATGAGCAAAGTGCATTATGTAGCATTTATCTGTGCTAAAAACCTTCTGCCAGTCTTTGAACCATGTAACTAGGCAGTTTAGGTCTTCCTGCAGAGTTATATGGTCGTCCGGTGTCTTACATGAGGCAGTCATAAAACAGTTCTGACTCTTCACCATCATCGACGACGTGTTGGGTTCTGTCGCTTTGAAAGTCCTGTATCCAACTTGTGGTATTCCCTCAAATACTGTAGTACTGGAGTTTATTGGCTAGCCTTTGGTGGGGAACTTCGGAGAATCCTTTGGAGAAATCCAAAATGGCTGCAATGACTTGGCCAGACACGTCGAGGACTCTTGCTATATCAGTGGTGGCAATGTATAACTGCGCCTCGCAGCTGTGCTTGCGTCTGAATCCATGCCGGAGAGGTGTGAGACTGTCCAGGTTGTCACAGTGGTCCATGCTGTTTGAGATGATGATGTGTTCGAGGAGCTTACAACAGATACATTTGAGGCTAACAGGTCGGTAGTTGCTTGGTTTGGATCAGTCCCGTTTTTTGAAGACAGGAACAACTTGTGCCGTCTTCCTGTCCTGGGGTGTTTTGCCATGTTCTAAGGACTGCTAGAAAGATTTAGATTTATCTCGTGGACAAAACAGCTACACAATACCCTTGGACTGAAGTAGCAGGCAATGCCTTGGTCGGTTTTTGTAGTAAATTCACAGCAACACAAGTATATTCATGTGCAAACCCCAGAGTCGTGAAAATAATTGCTTATCATGGGCGCAGCCCTTTTGGATAAAAGCAGAAAATAAGGGGGACTATTTTCTCTATAATAACCGTCTATATATACACCTGTGCAAAAGTTAAGCACCAGCAAAAACAATAGAACGTAGAAACATGATGGTACAACTAGGCTGCCATACTTTTTGTCCCCGCGTTAGCTGACATAATTCCAAGTACGAAATGCACATGCATGCATGACTTCACGCCGCTTGATGTCCGTGCGTGGCGGGAAACAGCACACGTGCTCAGTTATGTAAAAGTCCAGTTTGAGGTGTAGAACATTACATACAGATTTAAGCGACAAGATTAGGAATTTTGTGTTCATGACCGTGGTTTATTTGTACAGAGAGAATTAGCTCTTGATTGTGAACCGCTATGGCAAGACGAAGGTTAAGTGATCG
Source organism: Chaetoderma sp. LZ-2023a (assembly GCA_034401795.1). NCBI lineage: Eukaryota > Metazoa > Mollusca > Caudofoveata > Chaetodermatida > Chaetodermatidae > Chaetoderma > Chaetoderma sp. LZ-2023a. The sequence goes on along the minus strand of CM067374.1, from coordinate 58,209,727 downwards.
TGTGAAATGGCAAATCATAGGCATGCATACCACTGGTATGTCATGCAGAGAGATTGGCAGACAGCTGAACATTAACCATACTGTAATCAGTCGTTTGATTGCAAAACATGGGCAAACTAACGAGGTGAAGGACAGGCCTAGATCTGGAAGACCGAAGAAGACTACTGCCCGTGATGATCGAGCCCTAGTACGCTTTGTTAGGAGATCTCCATTCACCAACAGCAGAGTGCTCAGCCAGCAATGGGAAACGCGCAATAGAGTGTCAATGTCTACCGCCAAAAGGAGACTGTATGCTGCTGGCATGAAAGCTAGGAGACCTGTCAGACGTCCTCTCCTCACTGCACACCACAAAGAGGAGCGTCTGAGGTGGTGCAACGAAAGAAGACACTGGAACATGAGATCCTGGAGACGGGTACACTGGTCCGATGAAAGTCGGTTCCTGCTCCATGCCACAGATGGTCGAACTCGTGTATGGAGGTCCAGACGCACGGCGTACGACCAACGTAACATCATGGAAGAAGTTCCATTTGGTGGAGGTTCCGTTATGATATGGGGGGGGTGCATCTCATTTGATTGTAAGCTGGATCTGTTGACTGTACCTGGAACACTAAATGGACAAAGATATCAAGATTCCATACTGGATAGAGTTGTGGTCCCTCATTTTGTAAATCATGCACCTGGAACCCACCCTATATTCATGGATGACAACGCCCGACCACATCGTGCTAGAGCTGTGCATGAATACCTCCGCCAGAATGCCATCGAAACCCTACCATGGCCAGCAAGGAGCCCTGACATGAACCCTATTGAGCATATCTGGGACATTCTGGGAAACATGGTGAGAAGGAGGGATCCTCCTGTGCAGAACCTACAGGAATTAACAGACGCACTCCATCTTGAATGGCAACGAATACCACAATGGCGTATCAGTCGGTTGGTGACCAGCATGAGACGTCGTGTCCAGGCCGTCATCCAGGCACAAGGTGGATATACCCGGTATTAATAATGACAGTCTCAAACTCGTGCACAGATGTTAAACTTCGTTTTCAGACACCATTAATGACAATCTAGCCACGTGTGTCAACTGTAGGGAAATAGTTGTCAGTTGTGTCAACGTAACCATATTCAGGCCTCGTTTTCAAGTTCAAACAAAAACATACAGTGTTTCCCCACCATCATAATCAGCATTCCTCTAGTTGCATTATTACCTCTTGCACTAAGATGGATGGGTACATAAATGTTTATGCTATTGCTTTCTTCATAGCACATGAATATACCCTCGCATGTGCGTAAAAATAGGGTGGTGCTTAACTTTGCCACAGGTGTATAGAAGGCTGCTCAGTTAACATCGTTGCCTTTTATGTTAAATAACTTTGTTATATACAGAGTTGATTTCTCCGCATTTTAACTGTCCTGGTATTTAAGAAAGCAAATCCGGATTTTCTCGGGAAAATTACTACCCTAGTGGCCGGTAAATATCCACGATAGCCATCTCGCTCCCGTTAGCGTAAGAGATCTTGCGAGAACACGAATAGGTAAAGTTGCCGGATTCGTTATTGACTTGGTGATCTCCCTTTGCCTATGAACTGTATAATCTGGTTTGAAACTGTAGTTAGCAAATTAGTTAAGCAAGGACTAAGGGACTGTATAAATATGTAGCGGGTTGCCATTGGTATAATAGGGTGAGGCAGACAAGGCTCTAACGACGTTGACGAGGTTTCTAAAGGCTTAGGAAAATACTGGATTGTTCACGAAACGAATCGCTTGTGTTGGTCGTCGTTCGTCCATAGAGGAGTGTTCTCCCATCCAAATGGAGCGATTCGATACATTAATCTAGTTAGCTTTTGTGAACCGCAAATTGAACATCCCAGAGAGGTAACCAATTGTCCTTCGAAACCAATATTTTTGGCGATAACTTGATATATGTGTTATTGTGAATGTAAGGCAAAGTGAACAGTTAGAACTGCTAAAGTACTTACGGGGACAGGTAGATGAAAAAGGGGCTGGTTACATTCGAGACTGGAATCCAAGTGGCAGCGTGCTTTGGTTCAACTTTCTCAATGCTGACCATTAACAGGTTTCGTTGTTAGACTGAACTTATACTCATGTTATTATTCAGACCTTTTGAGCCACACTTACTGATTTTCTATACACGCTGAAACACTGAACTGAATGAACATCGGGTGGAGGGGGGGGGGGGTTATTGATCATTATGCTAAAGGGAGTTAGTTTCTTGGCACGAAGTTAGCATATGTGATTTACTAGCAACAGTGTTAAAGATCAATATCTAATGTCAGTACTTGGGAACCTATAGTTTATCACTACCAGTTGAGCGTATATACCATTACACAGTGAGATATCCGATTAGATTGTATCAGATCTGGAATAAAATTCTGAATTAAGGCCGCATGTCACGCCTCATTGTATTATTATTAGTATTAGTAGTAGTAGCAGCAGTAGCAGCAGTAGCAGCAGTAGCAGCAGCAGCAGCAGCAGCAGCAGTAGTAGTAGTAGTAGTAGTAGTAGTAGTAGTAGTAGTAGTAGTAGTAGTAGTAGTAGTAGTAGTAGTAGTAGTAGTAGTAGTAGTAGTAGTAGTAGTAGTAGTAGTAGTAGTAGTAGTAGTAGTAGTAGTAGTAGTAGTAATAGTAGTAGTAGTAGTAGTAGTAGTAGTAGTAGTAGTAGTAGTAGTAGTAGTAGTAGTAGTAGTAGTAGTAGTAGTAGTAGTAGTAGTAGTAGTAGTAGTAGTTGTAGCAGTAGTTACTTTTGCTGTGAATGGAACACTGTGATAAACACAGCATTTCCAGTAGATCTGACCATGCCTCAGTTATTTGCCCTTGGATCACCTGCCACATAAACGGCATCTTATATGCATCTCCTCCACTGCTAGGTCTCACTGGGAATGATATTAGCATCACCAACCACCCAGTAAAGCAGATTACACCAAATATCCTGAAGAAACGGTCTGGTATGTTCAATGTGTCACAAAGGCCGGACTATGCACAATCAGTTTGGGTCTATTTCTTGCTAGAGTTAACACTGTTTCGCCCACACAATTGAGTATTTTATTGACAAATCGGATGATTTATTTTCCCATGAAGATCAGTTATGCTATTCACTGACAGATTAGGAAGGGGCACTTGTTGTTGCAGAAAGTAAGCGACGTGTGAAGTTTTTCCATAATGTATTGATTAAAACATAATAAAACTTTCAGTGGATTACGTAATGTTTGGCAAGTTGGAAATGTTCTAATGAAAATATCAGGAAATATGATAGAGCTGTTTAAGGCAAATCTGCTTATATGTGAGAAGTCTCACAGATGAATTGGGACAAATATTAGTCCATATACAATGCGAAAGGCTGAATGTAAATAAATCAGAAATCTGAATAAAATGAGCTTTTGCAAATATGACGAATTTTGATTGAAACGTATGTTTTCTGATCAACATTGCATCAAATATCGACATCAAATATTGGCATTAAATATCGGCATCAAATATTCGTGTAGATCTACAGTGAAACCTGCCTTTTGATAACAAAAATTGTGGTTTCTTAAGACAGTCTGTCTGAAGAAACGAGAAAAAAGTGCGTATGTTCCTAAACTTGCATAGAGATTTACCGGCTGGCACCCTTCTTAAACCATCATGATGTGAATAGAAATCTTCTCCGCTGTGAGGGTCAGCCTTTTAAAATCTGACAGGACAGTAAATCGAAAAGCGTGCTCCGTAATCGTGTGAAAAGTTAGCCATAGAATAGCATTCTCGAGTTGTATCAATATCTGTTCATCAATAATGGAGGGTGTAAAAATTTTAGCATTTAAGGGTGGGTCATCCTTCTAAAACACAGTATGTCAGCGAATCCAAAAGTAGGCTCCATAGACATGTTGAAAGTGGCGCATAGAATAGCCCTCTCACTAAACCCATTAGGGAAGTGAAATGAAAATCGGGTTCTGTAATGATATCGGGAATTACCCATAGAGATGAATTCATCAAGAATATAGGAGTAGTTAAAACTTAAAACTTGGCACCCTGCTAAAACCCATCAGAGCTGTGAATGGAAAATCGACCTCGCGGACATCTTGTCAAGAATTCCGCATAAAATATCCCTCTCATACGCTATCGAGATCCGTGTTGGGACCAGTCAAAAACCTGATTTGGCAGTGAATTGAAAATGGGGATGCGTACTGATGCCAATGTGTTTCCAATCGAATACACTTTTCAAATCTTATCAAGCTCCATTCATCAATAACGGAGGAGTAGTGAAATGTAAAATTTAAATTTAATCGTGGGTTTAGGCTATGTAATGAGAACTCTGAGTAAGATAATAAGAGTAATACTACTTTTAAACTGTTTTACATTCCCACTACCCAATCACAATGGTTATTTTAATCTCTACGCTAAATATTTCTGAATTCCGATATTATTGCTGTGGCTCTAAGCTAAGGGGGTTATCAAGGCTAACAATAAGAATCTCTAAATTGCATTTAATTACGACCCTTGTAATAATTAATGGAGGAATCCAGTTTTAACTATTCCCTCCCATCTCTAGCTAGGCTCGCTGAATCTTAATTCCCAGGAAACTTTACAGGTAACCTGTTGAATATTTCAAAATTAATTTGACTATGGCAGCAACAGCGCCTAGTCAAATTAGTTTCAAAATATTCAACAAAATGTTTATAAAATAGTAAAGCCATACAATTCGTACCACTTGACGGACTATTAAGCATTTATGACGGACTACGTAGGGTCATTCATCGCGTCATTGCTTATGTAGTCTGCTTACGTGTGACATAGTTGATTATGACGTTGTATAATCGACGGAGAAACAGGACTCCTCAATTGCAACAATTTGTGTACACAGTTTGAGATTATGCTACTTTTGGCAATTTACTGCTATAATGACAGGCTTTGTAATCCAGTGGTAAAATTTCAATACATAACCTTCTCGACATCCAAATGGACATTCCTCAACACCCCAACAGCTGCTAGCTTAACCATTAACAGGCAGATAATTACGCCATTCCTATTATAACTATGGTGATCCAGATTCCGAACAAGGATTTTGTTTTATTTTAGTTGTGTATAATATTGACTAGTTGATAACTAATCAGCGTATTATCTGTTTTACAAAAATCTTACTCAGTGCTGCTAATTTTCATTTCCGGAAGGCACAAAATGTAGTCACTGCTGAAATTAGATGTAAGCATAAACCCATATAGATGGTACGTAAAATAGGGCCAAACCCAACCAAATAAATTAGCCAATGTAGGAAACAGTTAGTCAACTACTTAAAAATTAATATCAATGAAAAGTACTTTCTCCCTAATGTAGCAACAGTATACAGTTTCAAATATTCAGTAGCATGTAAATTAAATTAGTTTTAATTCCTAGAAACGATGTTTTGAGTGAGGCACAAGAGTACAGCTGAGGTATATTCTGGAATCTATCTGATTAAATAATAGATTTGGCTAAATCAGCAACAACTTGTAAACCAATTCAATTACAAGTTGTTGCTGATTTAGCCAAATCTATTATTTAATCAGATAGATTCCAGAATATACCTCAGCTGTACTCTTGTGCCTCACTCAAAACATCGTTTCTAGGAATTAAAACTAATTTAATTTACAGGCGCAGGATGTATTCTAAGTACTCAGAGCTATGAGTGCCGTAGTATGTACTCGAGTACAAGTACACATACTTTGGTAAGTAATCGAGTATGAGCACACGCACACGTACTCAACATATTCTGAGTACATCAGAAATTTTGAAAACATATCCTGAAGTACATGAGTACTGAGTACATGAGTATATTGGCCCCGACTCTGGTTATAACAAGCGCATTCGAGATAAACGTATTCCGGAGACACTCGTTTATTGACAACCCTCTAATTACCTCCTTAAAACATGGCAGTATTTTGTCCAGTACACTGTAATATAAGACGTCGTTGCGGGTCAAATGGAATGAATTTCAATGTGATTGCCTGTTTTGGGTGATATCTTGTTCATTGAAACCATAATGTACGTTATATACTTGTTTGAATGTAGTTTACCTTCGTAGCTAATATTCGCTAGAACATTAGAGCTATATGGACCAGGAGAGGGTACCTTCACGCTGGTCTCATCCACAAGTGCCAGCTCAGTTGACAAACCAAGGACATCAGCGTTTGCGAACTGACAATGATTTTTAAAGACAACTCTGAGAATGTCCATAAACCTTCTTCAAAGGAACTGCATTCGAAATCCAGACTCTGAACACTATGACATCGACATTACATGTAACCAAGAGACACATGTATCCACGCAATCAGAGCCGCAACTCCAGACTGGTCACACACGGGTTATCATGCAGCAACAACAGGTCGCATACAGTGGTCTACGCTTTGTAATCGAACCTAGGCTCTTGGACCGCATCCTAAGTTTTGGATATATCAGTGATCAGGTTGTAGCCAAACAGGTAGAATTAGTCTGTTCGAGTTGCTACATTTTTCAGATGCACAGACTTAATAGGAACAAAATTCCTTAAGATTCGTACATGCTTTTGTATATTTGCATACTTACTTTAGCTGAAAGCAGAGGTAATTGAGTTATTGATAATGCAGAATTAAATTAAGATCCTCCAAACGCTTCTATCTTGATCGGAATTGAATCTCCGTGTCTCAGAATGGTGAAAAGAAAAAGAAAACGACCCTTCGTGATTTCCACGGAACTTAGAAAGTGGTTCAAACTAACAAATATACGACTGTACTCTCTATTCGTATATTTGTTGGTAGACGTCAGGGTTTCAAAAGGGGACACTATTTATTTAGTGTTTAGCTCTTTCCCTGACGTCCTGGTGTTATATAAGTATATATTTATTATATATTGTAGTAGTATGGGGTTCCTCCTTTGATAAACCACCATGGCAACCTATAAGCGTACCCTAAGCATTAAAATAACAACTAAGGGGTGGGGTGTCACGGCTATCGACGTGTATCATGGGTTAAAAGAAGTCGTTGGCGCGGGACCAGCTACTTTGCAGGGGCTTATCAATGTTACTAAAACTGTATGGAATGTAACAGTGTCAAATGAGGGGGTCAAGGAAGATGTTCTTATTGTAAAAGGTGAAGTTTGTAACGTAGAGGAAATCGAGTCAGATAGGTTGCTAGTGTAGATGAAAGTTCCACTGGAAATTCCAGATGACAGAATCATGAGTGAACTCAAGAAGTATGGCAAAGTGCAAAAGATTGAACGGGAAACGTATTCCTTTGACAGAACGCTAGAAAACGGTGTAAGACGCATCTGGTTTGATAAGGTGGATAGCCCGTTACCAAGCAGATTGCCGCTTGATGGCAGCTTTGTCCTGCCCTTAGGGTATAGAGGGCAAATTAAAGAATGCCAGATCTGCCCAAGTACTGACCATTTGGCAACAGATTGTCCCAATCGAAACAAATGTTTGCTCTGTGGTTCAGTTGACCATTTTAAATGGCGGGATGCAACTGAGTCAAATGCTTCTGAAGCAATCGCTACGGAAGCTGTTGTTTTGGTTCATGCCACTGTGAATGGCACAAACAAATCATCAAATCATGTTACGGTAACTACAGTTGATGAAATTCATGTATTAGACGAGGGTATAACCTTAAGTCAAGAAAATACTCAAAATGCAGTGGAGCCAAACGTTGCTGTAAAAGACACGCAGGAAAATGATGATCTTACAGAAGAGCCAGTTTACAATTCCTTAGAAGATGAATTAAAATTAGGACAGGATAAGTTTAGGACTCAGAAGACAGAAAGTTCAGTCGATTTTCCGCTAAGCCCACTTGATTTAAGTCAGCTTGAAGATATGGTGAATGATGCTCCTGCCAAATGTTACTTAAGTAGGAATACGCGTCATAAAGAAGACAATAGCTCAGATTCTGAGATTGAAGTAAATGATATGGATGATGATACAATGTCAGTTGCAGAATCAGATGTGTCCATTTAAACACAGAGTTCACAGATGAAAGATGAAATGGTAATATACCGATCAGAAGGGGGTGAAGTGTTAGTGGCATATGTAACGGCGAGAGGCGTGAAATATCGTCTACTGCCCCATGATTCTGATATTTCCAAATATGAATATTTGTCTGTGTTAGAACTAGGAAATATTGAATTCGCAGGAAAATTAGGTAAATGGTATAAGAAACGAGCTAAAAAATCCCAAATCTAGTTAATCTAATGATTGCGTTGTAAACATCATTTTACAAATTACGATTATCTGCACCATCAATTGCAGAGGATTAAATACAGAATTCAAGCAGCGCCACTTGCTTGAAGAAATAGCAAATGAGAGAGTTGCTATTGCTTTTCTACAAGAGACCAAAATTCAAAAATCTGAAGTGTATGAATCTCTCAAAGATATTTCAAAAGGGCAGATTTTTTTTTCTTTATCACAAGATAATAGTGCGGGAGTGGCCATTCTTATCCTGCCCCGCTGTCTCAACTATGTTTACGTTATATCGTCGTCATCAGATCCAAATGGACGATGGATTTGTGTATCAATTGATGTACTAAAAACAAGTTTAAATTTGATGTGCCTTTATGCACCTACCGCTCATCAATTGCGCCGTGAATTTCTAAATGATGTTTCCACAATAATTCAAGACAGAACGCCTGAAAACCTAATTATGGGCGGTGACTTTAATTGCATATTAGACGAGGCTAAAGACAGAAACTCTAGGTCTAATTTTAATGACACATCGCATAATATTTTGAAACATATTTGTGAAAATAAAAGCTTGTTAGACACTTATCGGATTGAAAATTCAGAAGGCCAGGAATTTACTTGGTTTTCAACCGATGGAAGGTTAGCTTCAAGGTTAGACAGGATCTATGTAGAACGTTCATTGAAAGGTTACATGTGTAAAACTAACATAAAACCAGTAACTTTCTCTGATCACAATATGTTTTCCATCATATTAGACAATGCTGACTGGGTCAAACGAGGAGATGGATTTTGGAAACTTAATGTAGCATTGCTACCAGATAGTTGCTACCGCAAATGTGTGGAAAGTTGTTGGAGGCATTGGGATGAAAGAAGAGGTTCGTATGAATGTATAACAGACTGGTGGGAAGATGCTAAATCAGACCTGAAATATATTTCAAGGCAGTATTCCATTAGGAAAGCAAGTGAAATATGAAAGCGTAAAAAGGCGCTTCAGAGGTCGTTGTGTAAAATTAATAAGAAAATTAATGATGGGGAATATAATTATTACGAACTATTAGTTAAATTAAAAGGTAGACTAAATGAAATAGAGCAATATCAGTTTGATGGCGCCAAAATAAGGTCAAGAGCACAAATGCACACCGAGGGCGAAAAGCCCACACGTTACTTTTGTAACTTGGAAAAAGCAAGAGGTATAGAGAAATTAATGCGCTCACTGAAGACTAATGATGGAGTATCAGTGTGCTCAAATGCAGAAATGATTGAAACAGTATCCGAATTTTACAAATCATTGTAGAAATCTGAGGGAAGCGAGGAAACTGCAACTAGAGATGTTTTAGCTAATATAACGAAAAGACTTCCAGATTCATGTCGCGAAAGCTGTGACCAATCAATAACAATTAATGATTTGACAAAATCCCTCAAAGGTATGAAGTTAGAAAGGTCTCCTGGATGTGACGGACTTCCAGTTGAATTTTATCAAACATTCTGGCACATATTTGGGCCAGTATTAGAAGAAATAGCAACCAGCATTTTTAAGCAAGGGCATCTCCCTACATCGATGGCCCAAGCATAGGTTCGGCTTATATACAAGAGGGGTGACAGAAATAAAATACAGAATTATAGACCAATCTCTCTACTCTGTGTAGATTAGAAGATTATTACTCGGGCACTAACATTAAAACTTGGCGCAGTCCTAGGCGAAGTCATTCATGATGATCAAACCTGCTCTGTGCCAGGAAGATCAATATTAAACAACACTTTGCTTATACGGGACCTTATTCAATTAGTTGAAAAGAGTGTATCCCAGCAGCAATAATAGCACTTGATAACGAGAAGGCGTTTGACAGACTAGAATGGGATTTCTTGTTTAAGTCTTTAGACCATATTGGCTTTGGTTCAAGATTTATTAAATGGGTCAATATTTTATATACTGATATAACAAGTTGCTATTTAGTTAACAATCAGCTATCCAAACCTGTAGTGTTGGAACGAGGTGTCAGACAGGGTTGCTCAATGTCCCCGCTTCTATTCGTCATAGCTATGGAATCGTTGGGGGCCACATTGAGGCAACGCAATGACTTTCAAGGAATATGTATACGTGGCATAGAAATGCCACTAAAGGTTTCTCAATATGCAGATGATACAACTGTGTTTGCAGGTAAAAATACGGATTTTAGAATTTTAAATGGAGTATTAACAGATTTTTAAAAGGCATCAGGACTTAAAGTCAATAAAGATACATCTAAGGGATTGTTTTTTGGGCGATTGGAAGGTCAGAACTGATAATGTAATGGATATTAACTGCTCAAATGATGTCATAAAAATTGTGGGTATTTACTTTAGCAGAGAACAAAATGTATTACTAAACTGGGAAGAAAGGATATCCAAGCTAAAGTGTGCATTACTAAATTGGAAATTACGTTGCCTATCTGTCTTTGGCAGGACATTTGTCCGTAATAATTTAATTTTATCTGGACTGTGGTATACCGCTTCTGTAGTTCATATGCCCAAATCAGTAGAGTCAAAGATCAACACGGTACTTTTGTCCTTCTTATGGGAGGACAAAGCCCATTTAGTATCACAGTCAATCCTCACCAATGAAAGGCATGCCGGAGGCCTGGATTTGGTTAATGTTTCAGCAAAGTGTGCTTCTTTAAAATTGACATTCTTGAATAAGTTACTTACTTCAAACTCATCTTGGTCAAGTGCTTCAAGGGCACTTCTCCAAAGGTACGTTGACCCATTTCCAGTACAATGTTTATTTATGTGCAATAAATTGCCACCTAATCATCAAAAGATTCCAAATGTATATAAAGAACAGCTCGAAGCCTTAAAAATATTTACACGATCAATGCCACAACCCAATTGTTGGGAAGATGCCTTAGAGCAACGTCTTTGGGGCAACGAGTTGATTCGTGATAATGATGATGTATTATATTTGCCCTCTATGGCCAAAAATGGTATTCAATATTTACGTGACTTGGTAAATCCGAAATCTCATAAATGGATTGCGAGGCAAGATGTAGCAGAATAACATCAATGAGACATACTGGTGCTCAGCGCTTATTTGTTAGAATAAAGAATGCAATACCTGCTGTATGGTTCAAATTGCCGAAAGCACGTGGCAACATTGATATGTTGCAACCAACATTAGTATTTATGTCAGAACATATAAAATACAACATGGCATCTAGAGACTGGTATAGAATTATAATGCAAAGTCGGAGACAGACTCCTAATGTGGTTAGGCATTGGAACAATTTAGGATTCACGCCAAAGAACTGGAAAAATGCGTGGAAAACAATACATCTACCTTGTCTACCAGCAAATGCATGGGACCTGGTATGACGATTACTCCATCGAAGGCTATGGGTCGGCCATCTGACTTATACGTGCAAAATAACAAGTACAGACCGGTGTTTATTATGTAATACCGAGGAGGAAACTATAGACCATCTGTTTACACAGTGTTGTATATCTACAGGCTTTTGGGTATATATCAATATGCCCCTTGCTAAATTTGGAATCAAATATGTGAAATTAATGGCTGAAACAATTATGTTCAAAGATTGCTCAACTATCGGACGAATCATTAATATCAAGGAGAAAGAATTGTTAGTAACCCTGTTATCTGTAGGAGTGTGGGCCATTTGGAAGTATCGGTGTTCAGAGGACAGAGATAAAACAGGAAACAACCACCAAAGAGCCATACAAGCTATATTTCGATCATTGTTGATAAACTGCATTCATTGTGAATTTTACAGGCTAATGGAACTTGGAAAGGAAAGTAGATTTAAAGATATATGGTGAAAAACAGGCCTAGTATCAATTGAACATGGATTTCTAAAAATAGCAGAAGCAGAACTTGTATAAACTAGCACACTCGCTGCTTGTTGTGTATTGATATATGGTATTTTATTTTATTTAATTGAGCTAATTTTAAAATTTTAATTTCTTAGGAGATGATAATTTTGACGAATAACCTAACCTTGGTAATCGGTATATTTAAATATCAATTGAGCATCGCGTCAATATTCTGGAGGTGATCCGACTTTTGAGTTCATTAGGTCAACAGAGTTTGACATCTTACATATATACAAGTAACATCCTGTTGTAAATATTTACTGTGGGTGTATTTGTTCCAGGGTAATTTACAAAAACTTACAATGAAGTAAATTTAAAATGTGAACCCAGAGCTGCATCTATGTAGTCATAGTTTGTATACTTTTGCTTTGTGCATTGTATGACATAAAAGCTACTACGCCTGCTCGGTATTTAAGAATTGGCCAACTGGCGTCAATGAGTGACCTCTTGTTACTTATTGACGAGTCACCTCGCCACTAGTTGGCGAGCTGCACTCGCCATTTGAGCCCAATACTATATGGTTGGCGTCAATGAGTAGCAGTAAATTACTGCTAATTATTGATGAGTCACTTTACCACTTATTGGGTAACTATGCTCGCAGAAGTAGTAGCAGTAGTAGTAGTAATAATAGTAGTAGTAGTAGTTGTAGTAGTAGTAGTAGTAGTAGTAGTAGTAGTAGTAGTAGTAGTAGTAGTAGTAGTAGTAGTAGTAGTAGTAGTAGTAGTAGTAGTAGTAGTAGTGTAGCACGAATCGCTCAGCGTCTGGCCAAGAACAATCTGGCCTTGGTTGCTCTAAACTCACCGTCCCAAGTACGGTCCTATAAACCAGTATGCACAGGCCACGGAAGGACCTATGAGTGTAAAACAACTAATCCCACAAGACTACCCCAAGCACTGCATATGCTAGAAAGCGACTAATAATATGCTTCAAACATCATTTGATTCCGTGATCGGAAGTCTACCTCGTCATTAACGGCGCCGACGTAGTTTTTTTGAAGAGCCTTTTATAAGGGCCTATAACCTAATGAAATAAAAAGTTCCCAGCCAACTCAAAACGGCTGCTATGCCACACTCCACAAAGTAACGAGTGACTTTACCATCCTAAGTTTAATCAGCGGGCCGTTTCCAGGCCATTTGACGATATCTCGCCAACATGTTCGATCCACATAGAAATGTGGTTAAACTAATAGGACGCATCTAGTGCTACCAATAGGCTAAGTGATCAGGGTTATACAGTACTAAGCCATTTTCTCTGTGAACATTTCATTCGACGCCACACCTGAGCGTGCCACGTCATTCGTCTTGTGATGAACTCTGCATGGGAAGCAGTCATATCTGGAGTACCGCAAGGAACAATTTTAGGACCACTCCTTTTCCTGCTCTACGTGACGGCTTTGACAGATCTAGGCAATAGTATTGCTAAACTAATTGCTGATGATTGCAAAATGTACAAAGAAATACAGACTTTAGATGATTGCCAAGATCTGCAGGACGACCTTGATAAACTATCAGAGTGGTCCAAAAATGGCTTCTGTTTTTTAACAACAGTAAATGTTCAGTAATGCGAATTAGAGGAGCTACCGACTTCACATACATATTAAATAGAGAACCCCTTCAGGAGTGTGACAATCAGAAGGACTTTGGAATAATAATGTCAAATGATCTCAATCCGTCCAAACATATAGAGCATATAGCATCCAGAGCAATTCAGAGACTTGGTGTTATCAAAAGCTGCTTCACCGACCATTCACAAGTGACTCTTTCAAATGTGGATATAGCTCTGATACGACCACTTCTAGAATATTGTAGTTCCATCTGGAACCCATGGTTCCAGAAAGATATCGCAAGGCTAGATGAAGTACAGCGCCATTGCACGAAATTGTGTGGAGCAGAGTTTGAAAACCTGACCATAAGAAGAGACAAGATAGACCTCAGAGAGACTTACAAAATCGTGAACAACAAAATCAACAGAGATGTCTTCTTTCAGGCATCAGTAATTACATGTAGCACGCGAGGTCATGAGGCAAAGCTTTTTAAACCATATTCTCGAACAGATATTATGAACAATTTTAAGTTGTAACGGCAAGCGCCGTTTCTAGAAGTTTTTATCTAGAACGCTTTTCTGTTACGTGTATTATTAAATTGTTATAGAAAATACTGCAGTCGCTTAATCTATACTGCAGATGTTCGATAATGCCCCCACTAACTGTTCTCTACGGCAACACATTTACACTAGGGCCGTTTCTCGTGCCTTCATCAATAGACACGGGAAAAGGCGTATCCCTAAACGTAATATAAGCTCAGATATTTCAGTAGTTAGGAACGGCTGCTCAATAGAAAGTTGGCTGTTACTGTAAAGTCTCTTTTACCATGCCAGTTACATAGTGGACCGCATTTCTATACTTGGCATTCAGTCTTTAACGGTGTACACATTCTGCCCGACTAGTTGTCTCTTTTTACATCACTCCGACCATCTGGCCAATAATTGTCTTGCTAACTCCTTCCACCAGTTTGGTTAGAGTCGACCCTTGAAATCACCAGAGGTTTCTAGACAGCTCTACTCAAATGGGTGACGTTTCATACATTTCCCCAGTACCTTCACTGGGACCTTATAGGATAGCTCTTAAGCCAAAGAAGGATTTCACTGCGAAAACATTAATTGTTGTAGCACGGCCCTAGCAGGGAACCTTCGGCAATTCGAATTTATCCCTAACCCAACTAAAACTTAACTCCCAGGGACAGAGTCTAAACCGCTCGTTCTCGGCACTTAAGGCGACAACAGAAGACGAAATAGCTGACTTTCTCAAATGTGACTGGGAGAGCTAATAGGCCTCCAAGCCTTTCAGGAAGGTCACCATAGTTCGCTATTAGCTTCTTCGGCCGCCATAAATAGATACCGTGAATATCCAACGCTTCTGTCTTCTCTTGTATGCTTGTCCTGTCTTAAATGTTATTGCATCAGACACTGGCTAGGAGTCAGTTGTCGGCTTCAATGCAGGTCGCTCTGGCAATCTTGTATGCGCAGTCGGCCAAAGGTAGCTCCTCAATGAGTCAGACCCAATACGGGGCTCGAGCAATTACGCCAGGAAGACGAATTGTGTCAATGTTAAGTAGTACTAAACCATTTGCAGCATAAACCTCTGTGTCTGGACCGAAATCTTAAAAGCATACTCTAGCTCCACAAGATGGCCCGCCTAAATAAAGCGGCACCCGCCAACTTTCAAGATGGAGATTCACGGCGACATCAGTTGAAATCCTCTGGCCATGTGAGGAACACGTCATACAGTACGCATCTCTATATAGGTCAAACACACATACAATTCATCCCATCCTTTGCATTGTCGGTTTAAGACGAGTAGGAAGCTGAGCTTCCTCCACGTTTGGCATAGAGGTGGGTCATGAGATGGAGGCCCGGGGAAGGCAATACTCTCGCTGAGGCAGACGCTTCTCGTTTTGGAGAAGGTGATACCTTATATATTTGTCAGATGCCAGCGGGGGGGGGGGGAACTAGTCCTCGTAACAGGAGTTGTCCTATCCGACGGTTTTTAAACTTAATTAGCCTTAACTCATATACTATCTGCGTGGGGGCCGTCCCTCACTGGAACAACTTTTATTTCCCATACTACATGAACAAGTTGGAACCTGGATCATCGCAATCGTCACTGAAAGGCCACTTCAACTATTTAATTATTCAAGACAGCCTAAAGGTACCTACTAAATTCATTCGATTATGCAAAGGCATGCGCGATACACGAATAGCCAGCACGAAATGTTTGTGTTTAATTTTGGCGGAATTGCTCGTCTGCTCCCAAGGGAACGTGATTGTTTCACCGATCCTATAGGCCAGTGTCTGTATCCCCCACCACGGTAGCATGCACTCTACCTCCCGCATGGTGGAGTTCAGCTAACCAGCAACATCGTCGGGTCGGCTCGTACTATGGGAACGAGTCTGACACTGAAGACGTTGGGGTGGGACAGTGCAAACTGTCAGAGCTAAAGTAGTAGTAGTAGTAGTAGTAGTAGTAGTAGTAGTAGTAGTAGTAGTAGTAGTAGTAGTAGTAGTAGTGGTAGTAGTAGTAGTAGTAGTAGTAGTAGTAGTAGTAGTAGTAGTAGTAGTAGTAGTAGTAGTAGTAGTAGTAGTAGTAGTAGTAGTAGTAGTAGTAGTCGAAGTGAACGCACGTGTTTATTTAGCCCTGCAATTGCTGCCCGAATTTGCTTGTTTCTAGCGCGATTTTGTAGATAAATTTTATACATATATTTCGTATTAGTATTTCCTTTCAAACTTTATGTTTAATTTGTAAATTCTTGTCTTGGTTGGAGCGCATTTTGTGTCTCCATTTTCTAAAGACACTCCTCTTTGCTGGCGGTTTCCGCCATTTAATAGGTCTCCTCTTACTGTGGTCAATGCAATACCTTTGTACCCGCGCCAGTATGCTATTTCCATAGTTCGTTGACTAGCGCGTTGTATTTGGCAAGATCGCTTGAGTGAGTGGATGTAATTCCTTTGTCATTTGTAAACGCAAGCCAAGTACTTTGATTATATAAATCTGTATAGTCAGTTGGCTGTCTCCGGTCAACTCGAACAGACTAACAATATATGTCTGTAATATGTTAGTATGCATTAGGGAACCGCTTTAATCGGTCAGGTGTTAGTGAACTGGTATCATTTGGCTATTCGGAGGTGGCTTCTTTGAGGTGCCAGAAATGGTTCCACAGTTCTCTCCATGAGAGCTCGTGAAACACATGCCCACGTCTCATCTGATGTAATAAGATCATTCAAAAATTTTAACCTTAAAGAAACACATTTCACTTTAATATCAATTAAATCAAGTCCTCCTTCTAACTTAGCATTATTGAGAACACGATGGGAAACTCAAGGATTCTTTTCTTCCCATATCAATGACAATATCAACTCATTTACCTCCTTTTCTACATGTTTTGGCATGTGTACAACAGATGCTGTATACCATAGCCCAGATAATATCAAGTTGTTGACAATAAACACTCTACCAAAATTTGAAAGACGACGACGCTCCCAATTTGCTAATATTCTCTTAAGTTTAGATATGCGTTCATTCCAATTTTGTGTTGTATTCGGTTTCCTGCTAAAATAGATGCCTAAACTCTTAACGGTATCATTAGACCAATTGATTTCAAGTGGCTGGTCATTCCGCTCTTTCCATGGCCCCAAAAATAATCCTTTGGATTTTCCTTTATTGATTTTCAAACCAGATGCATTTTGGAACTTTTCTAGTACGTGGTTTAACATTGCAAAATCATTGTTTGAACTAGCAAACACAGTTGTGTCATTAGCATATTGTGACAGCTTAAGTGGTCTTTCTATGCCACGAATACATATGCCTTGAAAATTATTATTTTGCCTCAATGCTATGCCAAGGGATTCCATCAAAATAACAAATAATAATGGCGATATGGAACACCCCTGTCTAACACCACGTTCTAAGACAATTTCTCTGGATAATTGATTGTTCACTAAACAGCTACTCTTGATATCCGTATAGAAAATCTTAACCCATTTAATAAAGTGTGAGCCTAACCCAAACGATTGCAAAGAATTAAAAAGAAAATCCCATTCCACACGGTCAAATGGCTTTTCTGCCGTTTAGACATTCCCTTGGTCGCGCATTTCACTTGCAAGTTTCTGCTGTTCCAGCGGTCTGTATTCTCCACGTAGTAGCACTTGGAGCAGAGAGCAATACCACAAGTGCCTTCGAACTCGAGCTTGAACAATCCCGGAGTGTGGTTAGACCATTTGTCCCATGCCAACCAGTCCCATTTGCAGGCCTCATACTCTGTTCGCATCTCTGGGCGTATCACCTCATCGAGGTTGGAGCCTGCTATGGCGATATAGGCAGAATCGGTGTCCATCTGCAGGTGCTCGAAGCTGTCACGAGCTACGTAGCGGTCGAGGAATTCATAGTAGAACTCCAGCATTAGCATCTTCGCCAGCTCGTATACTGCTATACCCACCTGGAACGGGCGACGAATGGTGATTTTAGACTTGCGGCTCTGCAATTCGTAGGAATCACCGATCTCCACTAGATCCTCGAACCATGCGCTATGCAAGGCTCTGTCTACTGCTCGTTCATCCTTAGTGAAGCTCGTGTTGGTATTACGTTCTAATGCCTCGATCAGCTTCCGATATGCACTGTTGCCAAGGAGTTTGAAGAGATCAGCCAACAAGGCTTTACAGTTGTCAACATCCCCGGTACGACGTGCCTCAGTAACAGAGTCTACAAACCATTCAAAAGGTTGCTGTAAGGTGTAGTCTATAGTGCGAACTTTGGCCATAACACTTTAGGTACCTCAATGTCGACCTCAGCAAACCCGAACCAATGATCCGCTAGCAGATCCTACTTAAAGCGTTCAATATCACTGCTTACACGCCCACCCCACCGTCGTACAGTTTCTTTACCACAAGGCATTGCTTGGGCCATGGTTGACAAATACAGAGCATTTGCATCATAACCAAGCAGCCGTTGACATACTCGCTTACCTTGGCGAATTCGGGTAACCCCAGACTCGTGATATCTCGTGAACACAATGCTCAGACCACCAACAACAGCACCCTTTAACATCGCGTAAGCTTCCTTGCCTGGAGAGTAAAGGCTAATATCCGGCTCATGTTCAGCAGTACCACGAAGTAGGTACTGAAGCGACACACCAGGAAGTGACACCGCATCCTTCAGTATGTCAATACCCCGTTCTGTGTAGAATTCTCGTATCTTCTCTAATGCTTCAATGAATGGGCTAACATCCAAGTTGTTGTAATATCGCAACCAGTCAGCAAACGTCTTTATCCCCAGATCTCTGAAGGTCTTACAAACTTTCCACTCTGACAACTCAAACCATCACGCAGGATAATCAGGTAGTCCAGGATAGGCAAGCTGCTCAGGTGAGTCGAACCATTCATAAGGTAACCAGCTCTTCTCTTGCGTGCAACCAAAGGCTTTGATCCATTTCTCATAAGAGACCCCTGGGCCCAGGTAGTTGATTACATCGAGAAACCTCAGTTCAGGCGTAATGAGGAACATTGTCTGGCTACCCTTCTTGGCGACTTTCACCGTTCCTTTGGACGAAGTAGTAAGTACATCCACGAAGTACTTCTTGATGAGGTTCAGGTCGTACCGCCCAGAGTTGAACGCGAGCACAGGCACCTGGTCACACCACTCATTGATAAGTCGCTGCTGTCGGTTTGGTAACTTGTCCAAGTCTGCGGGTAGATACTGTGACCGAACGCTTGCATGGGTCGTGGAGGCTCGTAGTTGGACATCCTGCATGAACTCTGAGATCAGCACTGTGGAGTTAGCATTGCAGAGGTGAGTTGGCGACGAAGGAGCAGCCGACTGACACCGAGACTGGTATGTACGCCCTCTCGATCGTGAGACTCTCTGTAGGGTGGGTCTTGATCCCATCTAGAAGGGCTTCAAAGTCATAGACAATAAAGTGGGTCTTGATCCCATCTAGAAGGGCTTCAAAGTCATAGACAATAAAGTGTGGGTATGGTACTGTCCGCACAGGGGTGTGGATGTTTGGACAGTGTTTTATACAGCACTCCCACTGTACCACAAGCGTGCATCCAGATGCTCTCAGTTTCTCGTCTCTTGCGACCGTCTTGCAGTATCTTTGATCAGCATCCTCACCTCGCTGGTGTTGTGAACATCCATGCCAGTGACAGCCATGAAACTGGTATACTGTCTCGGTTGTCGGATCATAACCATCTACGGGAGAACCCTCGATCCAACGCTGACCACCGTGACCACACTTTGCGTGGTGTATATGAATTCCACGGTTTCCCGACTCATATTCAATCCAACGAGTAGCCGCGGAACTGGCCGATTGGTATGGATAGAAGGCCTTCTCGTATGACGACTGCGGTGCCACTACCTTCTCCTCAGGGAAATCGATGGTCGTTTTTCCCCCTGTACAGTGGTCAGCATGGCGATGGAGACTACCTGCTTGGGTGAACTGCTGTTGACAGTGCCCACAGCTGAAAGTATGTGCCAGCTTGGAGATGTCCTTAATGAAGAAGGCGTGGTGGTCATATACTCCAATGGTCATGACGCTCGAATAGAGAGCAGGTTTCTTGGTCAGATGCCAGATGCTCTCTTCAGTGGCCTCATAAACACGAATCGCTGTCTTCGCAAGTAACTCTACCTTGTCCAGCTGGTCTAGAGACGTCTTTGGTACGTCAGCCGCATGCCTGTTCAGGCCATAGAACTGTTTAACAAGCTCCCGTGCAGGAACTGTACTTCTATCAGCTCTTGCACCCAGCTGGACTGCTAGACATCACCAGAGGCACATGTTATCTGTGTAGGTATCTAGTACCACCATTCCCTTCCTCCATCGGAGCCAGACCGGGAGGGGGCCTGTCACTAGCAGAGGCTGGCGGTCGATGACAACCTTTACCTCAATGTTGATTGATCTGACGAAGGCCCACGCAGTAGTGGGCCGATCGATATTGTCTGGGTCGAGGCGGGCTTGCTCTCTACCCTCCACCCAAGTCTGGGTCTCTCCTAGTGTATTCATCCAGGGACTTCCTGGCGCATTCTTGTGGAAGAGCATTACCCTACCATCCTCGATGCGGCGGATTCCATAGGTGTGGGTATACCGAAGGTAGAAGGCGGTCTGAACAGTCCGCAGCTTCTCCATGATCCGACCTGGAATGTCTCCTTCTAGCCCTCTGAAGAATGTCCAGCATACCGTTCGCCATCCTCTCTCCTCTGTTTCCCTCTCACCGAGACGCTCGTTGAGAATCTGCTGACCTTCTCGCCTCATACTCCGGGCTAGGGTTTCAGATCTCGGTCCCCTCATTAATCATCTTTTGATTCGGTGTAGAAGAGGTAGGCGTTCTTGTGGATGGCTTGCCATCCGAGTTGCTACAGCTTTGGCCCGTAAGCTGACATTCGTCTCCTCATACAACTGTCGACTCTCACGGAGCAGCTGTGCTTTCTTCTCAGAGGTGAGCGCCGGAAACCTTCCTGTCTGTTTTTCGAAAGAGAGAGTCGCTTTAGCCACTCCTCGGCAAGGATGGGGAGTCGCTTTCGCCACTCCTCGGCATTGGCTTGTGCAATCATCGGGAGCAGGTCGGCTTTGCGGGCCTTAGAATAGCCTCTAAGACCGAATTGCTTTGCCATCACTCGAAGCTGTGTTACAGTAACCATGATGCAAGGTCTCTATAGGTCTTAAACATTTCTGACCATCTTCGAGGGTGTTACAGTAAGTGGCGATCAGTACCTGTGGGTGGTGTATATCCCCGTGGATGCCTTCTCTAAAGGGGCGTTCAGACCCTATTATGTGTGGCGATCAGTATCTGTGGGTGGTATATATCCCTGTGGATGCCTGTCTCTAAATGGGTGTTCAGACCCTATTATGTGTGGCGATCAGTACCGGTGGGTGGTGTATATCCCTGCGGATGCCTGTCTCTAAATGGGCGTTCAGACCCTATTATGTGTGGCGATCAGTACCTGTGGGTGGTATATATCCCTGTGGATGCCTGTCTCTAAATTGGCGTTCAGACCATATTATGTGTGGCGATCAGTACCTGTGGGTGGTGTATATCCCTGTGAATGCCTGTCTCTAAATGGGTGTTCAGACCCTATTATTTGTGGCGAACAGTACCTGTGGGTGGGGTATATCCCTGTGGATGCCTGTCTCTAAATGGGCGTTCAGTCCCTATTATGTGTGGTGCTGGCGATCAGTACCTGTGGGTGGTGTATATCCCTGTGGATGCCTGTCTCTAAATGGGCGTCCAGACCCTATTATGTGTGGCGATCAGTACCTGTGGGTGGTATATATCCCTGTGGATGCCTGTCTCTAAATGGGCGTTCAGACCATATTATGTGTGGTGCTGGCGACCAGTACCTGTAGGTGGTGTATATCCCTGTGGATGCATGTCTCTAAATGGGCGTTCAGACGCTATTATGTGTGGTGCTGGCGATCAGTACCTGTGGGTGGTGTATATCCCTGTGGAGGCCTGTCTCTAAATGCGTGGCATGACGCGTTTATGTTGTTCCATAACTAAACTGAACTTTCTCCCGGCACAGACCTTCTTGTAGTTCATTCTGTTGGAACGTTTACGACCCCCGCATGCTTTACATAGTCTACAGTCTGTATAAATACCTGGCCCGCATCCACTTCACGGCTTCGGCTCAACAGCAGCCATCTGAAACTGAGCACTGTGTGTCGCACAATATTCTCCAACACAGTTCCTTAAGCATCGAAAAGGCTTTCCTCGCATAAGCCATTTGCATGTATTATAATGCATGTTTGATAAAGTCTATCTCAAGATCTTAAACCTTTTGCTGATGGGTGTGGTTCAGTAGGGCCTGGGTATCGTGTATGTATTTGTGTGGCCGATGACGCTATGCCTCGGAGAGGGTGGTGGGAGCCGCGGATCATGGAACGGTTGCCTGTGGAGGGAGGTGGTATTTTTCTACTTCCGGCTATACTACTTAGTAGTAGTAGTAGTAGTAGTAGTAGTAGTAGGCGGCGGCGGCGGCGGCGGCGGCGGCGGCGGCGGTGGTAGTAGTAGTAGTAGTAGTAGTAGTAGTAGTAGTAGTAGTAGTAGTAGTAGTAGTAGTAGTAGCAGTAGCAGTAGCAGTAGCAGCACCAGCACCAGCACTAGCAACAGCAGCAGTAGCACGCAGCAGGAGCAGCAGCAGCAGCAGGAGCAGTAGTAGTAGCAGTAGCATCGTCATCATCATCATCATCATCATCATCAGCAGCAGCAGCAGCAGCGGCGGCAGCGGCGGCAGCGGCGGCAGCGGCGGCAGCAGCAGCAGCAGCGGCGGCGGCGGCGGCGGCGGCAGCAGCAGCAGCAGCAGCAACAGCAGCCCAACGACCACCACCATCATTAGCAACAGCGGCAGCAGCAGCATTAGCAACACCAGCAGCAGAATCAGTAGCAGCTGGAACAGCAGCAGCAGCAGTATTAGTAGCAGCAGCAGTACCAGCAGTATTAGCAGCAGTAGTAGCAGCAGTAGCAACAGTAGCAGCAGTAGCAGCAGTAGCAGCAGTAGCAGCAGCAGCAGCAGCAGCAGCAGCAGCAAGCTTGAGTTGCATGCTCTGTGGGCATTAATGTATGGTGTTTATGATGTGTGTATGAAGTATTAGTCTGAGTACTATCGTCTCTACATGTCTCTTTGGGCGTATTATTCTCTAATATGAGCATTCTTTAGTAATGTTAGAAAGGCTGATTGCTTACAATCTTTATGGATATAGTCTGTATTGTAAATCTCATTGCATATGTCAGTACGTGCGGAAAAGTGTCTAATGCGTTCAACCTTTCTGTAGATATGCTATCCAGCCCAGTTACAACTTCTGCACTCATATA
Organism: Chaetoderma sp. LZ-2023a; assembly: GCA_034401795.1. Lineage (NCBI taxonomy): Eukaryota > Metazoa > Mollusca > Caudofoveata > Chaetodermatida > Chaetodermatidae > Chaetoderma > Chaetoderma sp. LZ-2023a. Next base: position 58,186,330 of record CM067374.1, on the reverse strand, counting down.
TCTCATGATATTTTCTGGTTCTATTTTTCTAATAAGTGGTTCATCTCTCCAATCATTCAATGTAATACATTGTTCTCTTTAGTTATGTCAAGAACTCATGTCACATATCCAGCCCATACCGCATAACATATTTCCTCTTTGTAAAAATGTGCGTTACAGTACTACAGTATATGGACAGTCTCGGTAGACTTTGCCATGGGCAAGATTAAGCCAATAAAAATTCAGATCCGATGTCAAATGGAAATATCACTTACAATGTAAGAAATGCTATCTTAAAAGTGCCGATACTATTAGAGGGATCCATGTAATCTATTATCCACACATTTCTAACTCCGCACACCATCTGCGCGTGTTGGAATTCATTTGAAACTTTGAAACCTGAATTCTCAGAAACTAAATTTCAAGTTAAGCTGTTGAATATTTTAAAACTAATTTGAATGTATTGGGATGGGGTGGGTGGGGTAGCTGTTGTGTTCCCTATGGTAGCAACAGCCCCAATCAAGTTAGTTTCAAAATATTTCACAGAACGATTACTGATTTGTAAATTGATAAAGGCGTACATTTTGTACAGTTAACGGATTTTTCAATGGGTATGTCGGAGCTAGAAATGTAATAATGATTGTTACGTCAGCTAACTCGTGGTGTAATCGAGCATGACGTCGGATTGTTGAGAGACATATTGGATAGCTCCATCTGACTGGGAGCTGCTGCTGCATAAGGTAGTATCGGGTTTCTTTCCAATGGACCTTTCCAGTTTTAACTATGCCCCACCATCTCTAGCTAAGCTCCACTAACACATCGCTCGTGTTTGGATAGATCGATCCCTGCACTCCCTGACTATCAATTCAAGAAAACTATACGGTAAGCCATTGAATATTTTGAAACTAATTTGATTGGGTGCTGTTGCTGCATATGGCAGCAACAGCACCCAGTCAAATTAGTTTCAAAATATTCAACAACGTGTTTATGAAATAGTAACGACATAGATTTCGTACAACAACGCTTAGTCCATCACCAATTACGCGTTCGTGACGAACTTATCTACGTTATTCATGACGGCATTGATTATGACGTTATCCTACGCGTCAAGTAGTTCATTATGACGTCATATGATTGATGGATAATCTGGAAGGGTTCATCATTGTCAAAATATTAAGCAGCTTACCTGCGTTCTTATTTTGAACTTTCTGAGGCTACCGTGAGCAAAGCGCGCGTACTTCTTTCAATATTGCAAACCAAATTATGCTAATGAGATGAAGATATTGTGTTGTGAAATGGTCCAGTGACCGTCTCGTCGAAACGTGGCTACATAGTTTGTGGCTTGTGATCTGAATCACCATTATCTCTATCACGCCTTCCTTGGACTAACATTCATTCAAATTCTCATAGCTTCACTTTTAATGAATATTTCAACAGAACGGTAATATGTCTCTAAATTTATTTGCTAATTCATATAATATTATACATTAGCGCATGCCTCATTTTTTTGTAATACGCATGCGATAACAACCATATTGTTGGAGCGCAATGCAGTGTTCTGCTATATATTATATAGGCGTATGGTAAAACCTTATTGGCCACTTAAAATTGGCAATTAAAGCAAACTGTCACATAGCTCTTTGGAGCCAGAAGACCCCAAATGTGACAACTCATTTATAATTTACAATACTCTGTGGTATTTTGAGCGCTTTGAGGCGCGGTTGGTACAAGAGGGGTTAAAATAAGTCGCATATGAAATTGATATTTGGCCTTACTGTGACGCTCAGCAATAACTTAACACGTTTCCAAAGCAAAATAAAAAGGCTTGTTGAATATTTTGAAATTAATTTGAGTGGAAGCCATTGCTACCTAAGGCAGCAATTGCTTCCAATCAAATTAAGCCCAAAATATTCAGCGGAAGATTTCTTACATCCTGTTCAAAATTGTAAGAACTAACATGTTTCTGGAGGGGGGGTGGGGTTTGGTCGGGGTTGTTCTGTAAACACGTCAACTTATTCATTAGCAAGACTGTAGCAGGTGTGCTTATCTAAGACGAGAGGTCTTACAGCAACCTTCTTGTAAGTTTAACGATATGTGGGCGAAATAGACCGGTTTAACTGTACAATATACGGTTATATAATACACATTAGAGTAAACATGTACATTTCTTATCAATTACTTACAAATCTAATAGCGATGTATTAATTGTTAGTTGTAGAATATGATCATATGCAACAAGGAGCGTAGACCTCAGCAAATTTCCGACAAAACACCTGAAAGCTGTTGCTGTTGCCTTTTTGCGTTTGACCGAAGAATTGGCATACATCCACCCAAGTTTGGAGAAGATGCCTCCAGTAGAAACAGGTTTATTGAAGGAGAAGGGGAAGGAGGACGAGGAGGCTGAGAAGGGGGTGGGGGGAGAAGCAGGAGGAGGACGACGACGAGGAGGAGGTGAAGGAGGAGGAGGAGGAGGGGAGGAGGAGGAGGAGGAGGAGGAGGTGAAGAAGAAAAAGAAGAAGAAGAAGAAGAAGAAAACGAAGAAGAAGAAGAAGAAGAAGAAGAAGAAGTCCACGCTCGTATTAACCATTGCGTCTAGTGCCGCGGGTAAAACGATTGCGTTTTTTCCTGATAGGTGATTATTCGACTTCCTGTCTTATAGAACCGCCATATGGCCATTCCTGGATCCAAAAGACACATGGTCCCTTGCGTAAGTTTCACTATATTTTGTTTCGAGATTCTTTAAATGTAATCAATGTTCCAGAATTTACTAAGAGCATTATAGTTTCTATGCGTCCAAGTGTTTGATCAAAAAAACTAATATTTTGATTTTCTTGACGAAATTTTGCAATTAAAGGGTTAGTGTAGGCCTACCAGCTTCTATCCGGATCGCCTTAGGATGGCCAAGACAGTGGTCGGTATAAACGAGTTCTACTGTGTGCCAGTAGTCATTTCCATGTTGTCATATCGATACAAATGGTTACACCGCAAAACTGAAGACCAGATCCGAGAAACATATTCAACGGAAGGAAAGTGAAGCCAGCGCTGGCATCAGCTGAACGTTGCAAATCGCAACCCAACATGGTAGAGATGTAAATTTATTCACCATATTTGATTTTAATTCAAACTGGTAATACGGTTATGAAGGAAATCGGTCAATATTACATTGAATAAATTAAAACCTTTTTCATATATAATATATATATATATAAATTGTTAATCACACACAAGATCGTGAAATGTCGCTTTCCAGATGCAATGCATAACCAGAAATCTGACGGTTATATTATGAACACCGGTTTATTTATTCACTTCTAGAAAAACACATTCAAGCCCAGAGCGGGTGGGGGGGCGGTGGTGAGTGGGGGGGGGGGGGAGGTTTGTGAGGGGGGGGGTTAATGTCAATAGTTGCTACCTATACAATCAAGCCTGTCTATAACTGTTATCCTATGGGTGCGCAAAACTGCTTATCAGAAGATAAGTGTTGTCAACCTGTAGATATATTTGATTATTGAACGCTCAGTCGTACTCATTAAAATAATGTTAATGTCCTCTCATATTGTAAGCGCCTAGAGCGCGCTACTGCATGGAGTTTCGCGCGGTATAAATGTACTTATTATTATTATTATTATTTTTATTATTATTATTATTATTATTATTATTATTATTATTATTATTATTATTATTATTATTATTGTTGTTGTTGTTGTTGTTGTTATCAATTTGCAAGCCGAGCGAAGACTATTTTTGAAAGTTTACCACGGAAATAACAGGCATGGTTACCAAGTCATTCCAGTCGTAAATTTTCAAAGATAGTCTCACAGCCTGCGAATGGACCACTACAGAGGCAGGTCTTGGCCGGCCTCGTCAACAAAGGGTTGGCCAAGGTGATAAAGAGGCTGAATCAATCAGGCACCTCACAAATTCGAACATTTTGAAAAATGTCCATATTTAACCACAAGCAAGTGGGAGGTGCCCTCTGAGACAAATATTTCTCGGACGCCCATTTAGGCCACATCCCGTTAAACTCTCGTACACTGTATCACAAGAAAAAAATGAAATGCTCTATATGATAATCAATGACATCATGAATGACGTAGATCAGTTCGTCACGAACGCGTAATTAATGACGGGCTAAGTGTTTACTATTTAATAAACATACCATAGGCAGTAACACCACCAAGTCAAATTAGTTTCAAAACAGTCAATAGCTTACTTATATAGTTTTCTGGAAATTGGTAGTCCAGGGATCGATCGATCCCATCTCGGTCGAGGCGTGGGTGGAGCTTAGCGGACATAACAGAAACTGGATTCCTCCAATGCCCGTTAACCTTTTGAAACCAGCATGACCAGAAACTCAATATTAAAATAGCTACATATGTATGCTGTTGAATAGGCCAAGCATAAGTTGGCAACATGGTTTTTGCTGTAACAGCTCTCAGTCAAATTAGTTTCAAAATATTCAGCAGAAAATGTCTTACATTGTAAATGAGCTTTTGTATTTGATATTTCAGTTTCACATGATTAAGGCAAGTATTGTTATAATCTGTTCCCTGGTGTGGCTTTCAATTCTAACAACAATGTCTCTGAAAACTGTCGCTGCACCTCAACAGACAAAATAATGTGCGAAACCAATAGAATTACACGTTTCATAATCATGGTGTGGTCTCCGTGGACTTAACCTAAAGTTTCGACATTTGAATAACTTCTTTGGATTTGAATTTAGATTTTGAATTAGTTCCAGGTTTTGATCTGGTATTTGGCTGGTTCCCGTTGTCATAAGTACGTAGGGTACTGTGCATGCGTCTTTCCGGTGCGTGACAGGACGTGTGATGTACGAAATACTTCCTGAAGTGCTCGCTCTGTAGATAAAGCGCCAATGGATTGACGCATGAGTTAAAGAAAGCCAGGCAGAAGCCGGTTACTTTGAACGCATACCAGAACATGGAGTAGTCCCCGTTAACGTAGTGAAACCATAAGAGGTAGATATGTCTAGGTAACCAGCAAATTATAAATACGATGACGAATGACAGAACAAGGCGCGCAACTTTAACCCGACTTGGGCGAGTGTAAGTACTACGAGTGGAGTTATCACTGACGCGTTTGAAGTTTTGCTTGTTGCGTGCGCTAGGAGAGTCGTCATAGTATGACGTCACAAGAATGTTAATCATCATTCCATAGCAGATACCTATCAATATAATAGGTATAGCGAAGTATACTATAAACCGGAATATAACCTGTAGCTTTCCATACCAGTCTCCATATATTTGCGGGTATGGTGTGCAGAACATGACGTCAGAACCATGGTCTGTCTCTACTTGGGCGATTACCGCATCGGGAATAGCCAACACGGACGCTAGTACCCAGAGTGATGCTGCGCGTAGGATGGTTCTACGGACTGACTTAGCATTGTACTTACGCATTGGGTCAGATATTGCCCGGTATCTGTCCACACTTAGTAATGTCAGCGTAAACACGGATACGCCTAATGATACCGTCTGCAGATATTCGTTTAACTTACAGATAAAGTCACCGAACAGCCAAGAGTCAAACGTGTAAAGTATGGCCACGAATGGCACAGAGAATACTATCAAAAGCATATCGCCCAAAGCCAACGACACGATATATATATTTGGCAAACTTCGCATAGCCTTGTTTTTGCAAACGATGAAGATCACAGACCCATTTCCAATAATGCCAGACAGAAATATACCTCCAAACAATATGGTAACAAAGACAGCCTGCATGGTTGTGTTTATTCCCGGGTCGCTGTCGTAAGACGAATTGCAGGAGGTGTTTCCCTGGATTTCACCATGAAACGAGCAGTTTGTAATACGATCCATGTTGCTCTCGGTATGAAGTTATTGGCAGAAATACAAGCGTGTGAAAATTAGTGTTTATGTTTCTTGCTCGCTCGTTATGCTTGCCAATCTCACATTTAATAAAGTATACGTTATAAGCAGCATTCCTGACGTACCGTTTATATCATTGCCTGGAAACAGATTATAGCTACTTGTCAGACATCGGAAAAGTAATCACAATTCGTCCCCCGGTCACGTTACCACTCCTGCCATACGCACCTGTAGATTGGTCTGTCTTATCTATTTCACAATCAAGGATTTGGTCCTTTGTTCACTTAACGTGTAGTATATATGTGTGTGTGTGAACACATCACATTTACGCGGATATCACAACTGTTTGTTTCTATGAGGCGTGCATTCCATATGTCACAATCTTCGAACCTATTTGATGTATTTCCATATAACGAAATTCTATTCAACAGCAGCTATCTTTCTATTTGGAGTTTTGCAGTTTGAAACCTTCCATGTACTTTTCTTGAAGGTATATGCTGTTTGTGCTTCTCCCATCGCATACGTGTATAAACACGGCGAATCTCTCCCTACACATCGTCGGCTACAGTCTCTAGCTCCGCACAAAATGGACCGATAAATCGATAGATTAGCTTCAACGGAATATAACTGAGACAAGTCGACGCGAGCTACTATCACATTCTGTATACTTAGGGTTTATAATCCGAGAACGCGCTAACTAAAGTGTTTACGCAAGCATTGCTATTGGCCATTATCATTTTATGAAATATACACAGTTATTGCGGCATGTATTATTTGAAATGTAACTTGAGTTAGTTTCACTTTGAATCATTACAATATGAGTCTGTCTCTCTGCATTAATGTTGTTTAATCGTTTAGTTTATTATTTCAAATAATGTTCGTATCGGCCATTAGTACAGCAATGACTAGCGCATGGCCATTCTAATGGTAGTGCACTTATTATAAATTACATTGATCGTTTCCAGATAAATTTTTCTTAGCAGCAATTAATAAGGCCACGATGAAATGGAGATATGACACAGATTCTTTGTCCAATAATTTCAGCATTGCCATAATCACCTCATCTAAGGCACTCGTGTGTCGATTTTGAAAGTTCTCGCAAACTAACCCCCCCACATAGAATTACGGCCTACCTTCTGGATCGTTGAAAATAGACAGTAATTACTAGTAGGGAAATAAACCGGCTCGTTGAACGTCTATAATGTAAAAAACATCTTTTGATGGTTATAATGTGTATTACCTTAGCGCAGTCAGAGTGGTGTTATAAATTACGAACTAGCTCATTGGATAAATGCACGTGTCAACTCTCGCACCTGTTAGCCACAGTGAATGCATGTTCGTTCCTCCATTCCTTTTTGTCTCTCATGGTTTTGGGATGTGCCATTTAATAGACTGAATTTCGAACACCGTAGTCGGTCTTACTATCACATCTGCCAAGTAATGCTGTCAACAGCTAACTGCGCTATTAGTGACATCAATAACCTTTTCAAACTCAAGCTGACCGTGAATCGGCATCTGCAGTGGTCTTGATAACTGTATATTTGTAAATCAAGAGCTGGCCATTTTTTTAATCTGCAACTGGAATGACTGGCTCGTTTATCCAGCCAGTCGTTACAGTAGTACGTTTTCAAAAAAATAGTATTCTCTTCACCTTACATGGATATTTTAAAAGATCACTGCAGAAGTGGGTTAAACAATTTTGGTTTCAACAATACATTTTCAAGAGATTGCACCAACTGGTTGAAGCAAGCATTAAAACGCGGTGATCAGATACCGTATGGGCCATAGATATCATATCTAATGACTAGATCTCTCATGACACTCTCAAAAGCGACATCTAAGAGTTCAATATCTTTTCCCCGGATGTATAGTCTCCAAAATAATATGTTTGTGTTAATAACTCTATTGCGCAGTCGAATAAAGTTTCAGATTAATATAGCCAATACAAATTTATTTCTGACAAAAAAAAAGTAAATTTGTTAGTCATTTTTTAAGGCTATATATGCAGCAAAGTGAATACCCGGTCGTGCGCAATGTCATCTGCAATCGCTACAACTAGCCCCATAGTCAGAAAATGCGCGTGAACCATCTAGGCAGTATATATGATAACTGTAGTATGTGTCACTAAAATGGTCACATAGTGCAACATATTAGCTGCGGTAAATTACATCTATGGTCAATTTGGCTAGGTTATTACGACTGATGGTCTTACGACTACTTGTCTTAAAGAACCGCCATCTTTGTGTCCCAGTAGTATACGTTCGTTATTAATAGGTTTAGTTTTTGCTTCTAAAGTGAACCGGTACCAGCGTGTGCAGGAATAGTCGAGAGTAGAGCTCAAATTGTTCGATTAGTGACCTTGAGTAGATTCAACTGAAGCGCAAGGGTCCTTCCGCTTTATTCCCCCTGAGACATTTGTTGGCAAGGAAAACTCTCACTGGTCCTGTAACAGAAAATGGTAAAATTGGTTAGGAGGACGTATGTATTTGCAAACGATTTTTTAATATGCAATTTTCTATTTTATGTATAACTATTTAGCTAATATAATGATATCTGCTCGGAATTACCATGCTTGTTTTAAGGACAAATTATGATGATTTCTCTAGCCGTGTGCACAGTTAATCGTAGCGCATCCGACAACCACAACCACCACAACCACCACCGCCACCAACACCGCTGCCACATGGCCATCATCATCACTACACCACCCCCACCCACCCCAACCCAACCCCCACTAACCCACACACCCACTACTACCCAATCATCACACCCTCCACCTCCACTACCAGCATCAGGAGCAACTCAAGCACCACCACCACCACCACCACCACCACCACCACCACCACCACCACCACCACCACCACCACCACAACCACCACCACCACCACCGCCACCACCACCACCACTTCCAACAGCACCATACCACCACCACCACCGCCGCCACCACCACTACTAATACCACCACCACCACTGTGCCATCAACACTGCAGCACCACCACTACTACGCCTACTACCACTACCACCAACACCACCATACCACCACCACCGCCGCCACCCCCACTACCAGCCTACCACCACCAACATCAGCGCCCGTCACTACCACCACCTCCACCAACACCACCACCACCACCGCCGCCGCCGCAGCCGCCGCCGGAGCCGCCGCAGCCGCCACCGCCGCCGCCGCCGCCATCACCACCACCAACACCACCACAACCACAAGGAGCAACAGTAACAACAACAACAACAACAACAACAACATGAGATCACCCCATCACCATCACGTCCTCTACCTCCACCTTTACAATCACTAACAGCAGCAACACCAACACTAGCACAATCAGCTGTACAAACACCACCACAGCCACCACCACCACCACCACCACCACCACCACCACCACCATCTACTACCACCAGCATCACCACCACTACCACCACCATCATCACCACTACCACCACCACCACCACCACCACCACCACCACCACAACCACCACCACCACCACCACCACCATCTACTACCACCAGCATCACCACCACTGCCCACGACGCCGCCACCACCACAACGACTACCATCACGGCCACCATCACCACCACCATCACTACCCGCTACCCACACCACCACCACGACCACCACCACCGCCGCTACCGCCGCCACAACCACCAGCAGAACTACCAGTAACTCTTATACCACCACAACCACCAACACCACTACCGTCGACGCCTCTGCCGCCGCTGCCGATGCTACCGCCTTCGCCGCCATGTAAGCTGCATTTTCTCATAAAATGTCGGTGACATTTATTTTACAGAAAGGCAGTGTGTGTTTTGGTACCTTTTAATAGTTCCCAATGTTTCATCTAGATTAGGTTTACTTGTGATAGACCAGCATGAAGTCGCTAGTCTTCTGAGATGCAAAAACCAAAGCACAATTTACGCGTGTATAATGGAATCTGTTGTCATTACTCATGCCAAATGCCAGAGTCAGCCCATCTGCCAGAGACCTTCCCCCACACACCAACCCCACCCCACCACCCAAACACCACACACACCCCAAATAACTGAGTGCATACCAGGCTTGCATTCGAAAGGGAACACGTTCCAGCGCACTATGCAAAATCGGATTTTTTCAGTTTGTATATCGAATGTAATTAATCCGAAAAAAGCAGGTAGTTTGTAGATTTCCTATTCGAACGCAATGTAGCTGAATACACATCTCTAGCCATAATAGGCAATGCTAACTGACAGAATCGTCAAATATGGTATATCCATTAGGTGGCTCTCTAAAAGTAGGCCTACTTTGAGTTTCGAATTAAATGGTCAGTCACGGGGTCCCTTAGTGCATACATAAATACGCATTTTAGATAGCTTTGGAACGCGAGAACGTGCAATCACCAGATTTGCCACACCCATTCATATTACTAGTTAGATTTGCTTTGAGTTTGAGGCAAAAAGATCAAATGTCTAGGTCACGAGGTTTGCTAAATGCATTAACAAATGATATTACACGGGCGTGAGTCAGCACACACACACACACACACACACACACACACACGCGCGCGCGCGCGCGCACACGCACCCGCACACGCACACGCACACACACACCACTTTCCCTAGAGATTCTGTACTGAAAAGGGAATGAAACACTTATATTATGCCTGATGATGCAATTGCAATATCAATTCTACTAGCACGTCTGGCGTAAATGATGTCATTTAGTATCAACATGGTTTCATCTAAGTTTTAGTTCTTTTAGCCAACATCTATTAATAGCTTATTGAGTCAGCAATTTCAATTGTAACTTCTAAAAGAACCGTCTTTATTTGGGTCTGTAATGGTCATTTCTTACGACCAGCCCAGAAGCCGTATCATTTAAACACTGACGGTAAAATGTAGCGGGATATTCATTGTGACTTGCCGGTTTCAACCGGACAACACAAGTATTCATTTCCACTAATGCAGCCATGTGTGTCCGTGGGCCATGGGCCTCATTGCCATGTATGGACAGATGACCTTCAGGAATCACGTACCATCTTCTGGTTATAAAATAATAATTTTACATGAGAACTTAATTGAGGGATCTGTTAATTACCCCGCCAATTTCTAGCTAAGACCCACCCACGTTTTGCGTGTGTCGGGATCTATTTATATACTTTGAACACTGAATTATCATAATCCCCTTTTCAAGGTAATTATACAGGTAAGCTTATGGCAGCAACATGACCCAGTCAAATTAGTTTCAAAATATTCATCAGAATGTTTATTAAATAGTAAATCTATCAAAGACATATAATTCGTACACTTTACGGACTCGTCAATGATCATGACTGAGCTAGATACGCAATTCAGTGGGGTTTTTTATTGTGGTGTCTGCCTACATGTGACGTAGTTGATTATGACGTCATGTACATGCGTGGCAGTTCGGATCTCTCTATTGTATCAAATCGCTGCTCGCTTTCATAATCCATTGTGTGTCTCCTCCGGCTGATCGTTTACATTCAGTCAGTAATTTGACCATAACATCAAGAAGAGCGTTCGTTGTTAGGGACACTGAGTGCTACCTAGCACCGGGCGTGTTGAAAATTGTTATAGTTGAACGTGAGCACACACGCGCACACGTATTCACCCACCCGCGTAGTACAATTGGTGGCACATCTTAAGGACGTCAACGTAGAGAACCATAAAAGATTTTAGAATCAGTTTACGTTAATTTTGTCTACCGACCATCTGCGTATGCAACAAGAGAACTTATTTGCAGAATTAGCCATGTGATTCCAACACATAATTTCACAAAAATTATCGAAAAACTTATTAACCACGAACGCCTCTCACTATTACCTTATACCGTTCATTCAAACACACATCAAATGCTACCCAGCCGCACGCACCTATACCCACATCCACCCGCACCTAGTCCAGCACGCATGCACTCACACGCGCACACACACCTCTACACATGTAGTCATTAGGCATGGGATTGATTAAGCATCGATGTTAGTGACTTTAGCTGTTTCGATTTTATCCCTGAATCCACCAGTTAAGTACGACAAAATATAAGAGACCATATACACAGTAGACAATGTTGTAGAGAGTTCTAATTATGTATGGAAACTGCAAAGAAACAATTTGAATTGGGAGAAGAAAAACCATCAATGACTTCCAGGTTTTGAAGACGCGGATTTCAATTCAATGTTGACTACCACTTTCCTTGATCTATTCATATCAGTCATTAGAGAAATAAAGAATTGTTGTTTCACATTGGGAGGTTGTTAGAAGCTGTGTTTGTTTTGCCAGTTTGCGATTGTGTCATGCAGTTTGTCCTTATAGCACAATGACCATTTCCGAATAGGATGCATAGCATCAATAACAACACCTGTGTTGTAGTCTTCTTCGGGGAATCCATACAGCACAGACGATTCAGTCTCTCTCAAGTGTTTAACAAAGCTTAACTTTATGCCATCTGGCTGTTGTTTGTGACGAAGGAAGGGGAACCACATTGCATTCATGTTCAACAATGACATGGAATACACCCGCTTGCCCACCGCATGCTACATACAATCCGTGCCATTATTATCAAGTGTGAGGTCTGTGCTTTTCCGAAATGGCTTTAGCAACTTTTTACACTTCATTTCTTGTACATGAAACGTGTTCAACTTTGTAATTTTTGTTCCATGGACCACGGTCTGGGTCAGAGCCAAGTGTTTCCTGGAGACACGTGGCATCAAATTGATTAGGTCATTCTGTACATGGTCATCAGTAATTGCCCCAGTGCCGATATTGACCAGGTGTGCTATAGGCCTTTTGAATGGACTGGCTTCACAACTACTATGACGTGTTTAAGGTAAGTCCTTTCTCTGTTGTTGGTGGTTACGGCACTACCATCGCTTATCTGTGTCAGATCTTACATGGAGCATATTCGTTACCCGAGCCTTACTTGCAGCCGTGATGGCTTCGTGTATATCTACTTTTCTCGTGCCGCCACATTGAGGGGTATGCCATCCAAACCATTTTCTTCATTAGCATCTGCATGACACCTCTGCCGTAACAGCATGTTTAGTGCTATGCCGGTGTGGTTTGTCTCTTTCCATCTCCATGCGAAAGGCCATTCCATAATTAGATTATGAACTAAATGGCCAATTGCTGGTAGCTGTTTCATTTCGCGTAAGTAGAGACTGCTGATCGAACGGCCGCTGTGAGATATGGTAACAGCTTGTCAGCTTCTTTCCAATTTGCCTCCCGCTCATAGGACAGGAATCTCTGTAAATTATCAGCCATCAAACCCATAAGATGGCTGTTGGGTTATGATTAATTGACACTGTCGTCAAAGGAATACATGGATCATTGCCGCTCATCTATGTTAGCTTGCATACCACCTGGCGTATCTAAATGCTAATTTGACATTATACTCCATGCTACAAACTATCATAGAACATGCTCAGTATCGCCATCACACACATCTCTGCCAGGGTTGGAGGGTGGGGGGGGGGGGTCGGCATGTGGATGATTGACTTTTATGATGTCAGCCTATAGGTCTGTCCAAGGGTCTATGGACCTTCTCCCTGAGACCGGATAATCCGATTACAGGCCTTTTGGGTTCAAAGGGTTAACACATTGTCTGTTCCCATTCTTTGCGGGATAACACCAATAATTATAGACTGGCAATTTGTTTTTGGCACTAATTATGTTTGATGGCAAGAACGGCATGGCCAAAAATGAGTGAATACCTCTTTAATTATAGGTATTGTATGAATATACCGGGTCAGCACAACGCAATATCTTATAAACAAACATCAATTTGCTATTAATTATTCCGATTTTAATTTAAAGAAATAAAACAACACAATGATTGATTGTGTAAGTTTATGAGTTCATGATGGGTGAATGCGCCTTTAGTGCTTCAGAAACAGGTAAATGTCCAGTTAATGGTTGTTTTGTGATTACATTCCTATGTATGAAGTACCGTAAGTAAGGGGAATCTAAATTGGCACTCAAAGTTCACAAGCACCATAGGCTTAAGTTGTTTTGATATTAATTATTAAATTTCAAAATTGTCCTCCGAATTTATTACCGTACACATAGGAAATTCGGAATTAGCAGACTGAAATTGACCAGGACCACTTCTACGAATGTACGTATGTACGAACGTACGTACGAATGTAGGAACGGGCGCATTCCTATATCCCATCGAACGTTGATAATAATATGTTCACAATGAAACTTTCGAGCATGGCTGGATAACTAGCTTTACATGCACTTATTAGCTAACAAAACTAAAGGCCCGGTGATTATTCTGAGAAAAATTTCTTGAAAGTTGTTGCGTTAACGATGTACAGCAACCTTGTTATCAACTCATTACCCATTGACAATTGCATTATGAGCTGATTATCTTGACAACGAATTAACGGAAGGCTGGTGACGTTTCCAGTAAACGTGTTATAAATATATTTGTATTCACTTGCACCATAGGAAATATACAACTAGTAGGCCTATTTAACCAGGCTATGCACTTACAACGCGCTCAGTATGGAAGCCAGAAGAGGAATGACTAGCAATCAGGGATGGGGTTTGGGGTAATGATTTTGATGGCGTATATTGCGTCCCTGTCTAAAAGGTCCCATTCACGCCACTATGCGACTAGCATTAGCATTACGAGAATGGTTTTATACTAACAATTGCGCACAGGCGAAAACAATAGAATCTAAAATAATTGGCCCCGCCAAATATCTATCTAAGATGGAGGCAACGCTCCTAGATAGTTAAAGTTCGGATACGTGTCTTTTATCAACATATGAGAACTTCAGGACATTTTTAACAACTCGGAGGGAAGCATGCCTGTGCGGTCCCGGAGCACATATGCCTATTTTCGCGTCTAAAAGGCGACAGCAACAGCTGTCAGCAACAGTTGTTAAAATAGCCATTTCTACGCGTTCTTCAATACGTCTGTGTCTACTGGTGCAATCTTCTCCAACCTTGCTTTTGTAGTTACGAACATGTACATACATTTTGTGGTCAATGGCTAAAACGTAGCAACAAAAGCTTTCAGCATCATTGTTTTCAAAATAGACACTTGACCAGACTGAAAAAATATATCAACGACGCGAGTATTGGATAAATTTGTCCTTGTTGTCTACAGTTTCAGTTTGGGTTGGGTGTGTGTTTATTCGGTGCGATGCTGGTGGTATATCGTTGCTGCTCTCCATTGGGTACCATGCTTACATGAACAAAATGTATGCCAGTAGGATATATAGCGTAACCAACGTAGGTTAATGTAACCTATGTGTGACCTATTTTTACGCTCCACCCATATCCACCGCGATTCTAATAGAGAAGCCCCCATACTCACACACATGGC
This sequence comes from Chaetoderma sp. LZ-2023a, assembly GCA_034401795.1. NCBI lineage: Eukaryota > Metazoa > Mollusca > Caudofoveata > Chaetodermatida > Chaetodermatidae > Chaetoderma > Chaetoderma sp. LZ-2023a. The sequence goes on along the minus strand of CM067374.1, from coordinate 58,171,158 downwards.
TGAGTTCATGCCGATGCGACAGGGTGTTTTTTCCTGCTTGAGTTTAAATCTGGATGTATAGACTGTCGTGGGCGCTAGGCATACTGATCATAACCTACCGTTTCTACAGATTACCGAGGTAGTGTAATCAGCTGACGAGTCTCTTCATACAAGCTTGCAGCTGCGTCTATATAATCCAATTTTGATCACGCCATTTTTAACTCCGGAAATCATTGAGAAATCGATAACGAAGTGGGTGTGGTCATGATTAATTCAGCTGTCCATAAAAATCAATAGTAAAAACGTGGCTATTGAAAGCGATGAAGGAAAAGTTAGCTTCGCTATCATGGTCTGCCACTTTATATGCATTATGAACATAATAGTGGTAACTCCCACGATGTATTATTAGGACATCATGATAAAGCAAATGGCCACCATTGTCAAGCTAATTCTCCCAATCTGTTACCGGTTATTAGGCTACACATATGACATCAACGTATCTGTCAGATTATATGGCATAAGCAAGGTTGCATTGTGACTCGTGTAATACGGCAAATAATGGCACGCTAGCAACTGGGATAGACCCACTCCTCTCTCCATTTCGGATCTCCAAAATTGACGCCATTTGAACAAATGTCTTTGTCATTTTAGTTTTATTGCGCGGTTCCTAGGTTATTTTGGCCATTTTGGCGCTGGATTCTTTGACCACAGTTGAAGACAAATTTACTGTTCAAATTCGCCTACGTAAACATAATACAGCACAGTCTCTGATCCTGAGGTTATCTTGTGTCATCTGGGCCAACATAATGGACCGTTCCAAAGTAATGACATCATATGATGTCATAATCAGCTAAGCGGCGTGTAGGGTGACGTCATACTCATTACGTCATAAGTGATTATATACGGACCGTCTTTAACTCTTAAAAGTCCGACACGTTGTAAGAATTGTATTTCTCTATTATTTAATATACATGCTGTTGAGTATTTTGAAACTAATTTGACTGGGTGCCGTTGCTGCCTATAGCAGCAACAGCACCCAGTAAAATTAGTTTCAAAATATTTAACAGCTTACCTGTACAGTTTTCTGGAAATTGATAGTCAGAAAGTTCAGAGATCGATCAATCCCAACATGAGCGAGGTGTGAGTGTAGCTTAGCTAGAGAAGAGCGGTGCAGAGCTAAAAATGGAAAGGTTCATTTCTTAGCTTCTACCCCGGGTCCACTCACAGTTCTGAACAGACCAAGCTTCTTGATCGCGATCAACACTTGGTGAGCACCTATTTGTTGAGATTTGTTTAGTGTATGCAGGGGAATACCTTACAAACCTAACACCTGTGTTTATCTGTGGAAGATCCCAATATGAATCCTATTACCATTTTCTGAAGCCAATGAAGGGCAGCCATCTCTCATCGTGCTTTGCTCAGGGTTACAGAGATAGTTTTGCTTTGTCTCTCAATTTTATTTTTGTCTGTGGATTCCTTATTTCAATTGCGATGTCACTTAGTATTCCACACCCAGCCCAGCCCAGCCCACCCGCTCTTATAGATCCGCTGCAGTCATACGTATCAATCGCTTTGATGCACCAGCAAAATCATGATTCGTACGTATCATTAAAAGGAGGATCTTGCTCAGCATTTCATTCCGTTTGCATTATTATCACGTTATACATAGAATCTAATTAGTTGGTTGGTTTTCTGCCGACAGTTCTACGTCCACCACCCTGAATATGCGGGACATAATCCCAGTTTGGAAGAAATGTCTATCTTACAACTTAAAGCAATGACAGTATGTAGATGGCAATATGTGTGCACAATTATGTTTTCAATTTACTTTAGCTCAAACGTTATAAAATTACCATAGTCCATGTATTATATTAAAATAAATGTCTTGAAAATGAAGGAATAAATATATATATTTAGTCCAGCATATCTAGCTCATTTTAGTCAACCATAAACTAATTTATGAATCAGATCTGCCACTCTAGTATATGACTTCATAATCTATTACATCACATGCAGGGTGGCTTTACAATCTTAATTGGCAGAAATACTCCGTCATGAATCGGATGTTTTTGATGAAATTACTATTTAATAAACATTGAATATTTTGAAACTAATTTGACTGCCCGCTGTTGGGTGACGCTTAGATGTATACAAAATTCAGTCAGATATTTGTTTGTGAAAATCTATGAGAATAATTATTGTCTCCAAAAAAAATCCCAGTGAGATTATGTGCTCATATAGATGAAGTACTAATTAGACGACTCGGCATCATCACTATCATCAGCTAAATCTAGCTGGTCAGAATGGACCTTCCAGTTTTAGTTATACCACGCCCATCTTTATCAAAGCTCCACATAACCTCGCTCGTGTTGGGGTCCATCGATCTCTCAACTCCCTGACTATCAAATATCCAGAAAACTAAAGCAGCAACAGACCCCAGTCAAATTAGTTTCAAAATATTCAACAGAATGTTTATTAAATGTTACAGACATACAATTCGTACAATGTGTCGGACTATTAAGCGTTAAAGACGGACTATATCGAGTCATTCATTACGTCATGATTGTGACGTCAGCTTACACGCCACTTAGTTGATTATGACGCCGCATGATTGAGTGAGGAAATGAATTCATGAATTAACAGATCCTGTTCCTCGACATTAATCATCATTTATCTCCATACATTTACCTACAATCTAAAATCTAAAGTACATTTCACAGCAAACCTATTTTCCATAACCATAAACATCCTGGCACACCCACCAAATCACTCACCCAATCCACCTTTAAATCAAATATCTACTTGTCGACAATTTGGTATCATATGAAAATACATCAGTTCGTAGCGAAGCATTGTACGATCGAGTCATATTTCGGTGATTATAAATGCATAACTACAATACTAATCGTTTTTACTGTTTCACTGCTACAAGCCACCTGAAAATAATTTCACTGAGCAAAAACTCTTGATTTGCTGAATATTTCGAAAAGAATTTGATTGAAAGTTGCACTAAGTTCCACTAAATCTTTCTTAACATTTATCCAGTCCAGAGATATAACCCCAGGAATATGTCGTCTGCAAAAACTCAGCCGTCAAACGGTTAAGTTGTTTTAATTATGGCATAATTGATAATATATCGTCTTTGGCTATTTAACATTGAAATTGATCATGAGGCAATGGCATGCTGGGGTGCCAGTGTGCCACTGTCACATGCCACCAATGGGTCACCTAAGTCGACTGCAGCAAACAAGGTTGACAGTCCACCCACCTCGCCTGAACTGCGCCAACATCAGTCAATGAGGAGTTAGGTGACCCTGCTGAATTATGTCTGAATATATATTTTTAAATATTTCTTTTCATGTTAAATTGGTCAATCATGAAATTAGCATATTATTCGTAACATTTTGCATAACTTAGTGAAAGGATTTATATCATTTAACTGCGATTCATGTATGCCTACAATTTCCCACTTCCAGCACTCCCGTGCACTTATTCTCCGCTAGTTCTGTCCAAATCAAATGAAGTGACCTCAATAAAATGAAAATGGTAGGAATGTCTTAATTAGTTTCTGTATGGGCTGTAATCACGACCGTAGTGCATGGGGTGGGGCACATTTTAATAGTAAAATGGTAATAATAGCATAACAGCCAACTGATTGCCCACATTTACCTCATTCAGAGTTCATAGTTGTCTGGCGTAGGACCCCCAGACCCGCTTTTAGAATCTATCTACCCTGCCCCAACTGAAGGCTTTGCACCTCCCCACTGGAGAACTTCTGCCTACGACATTATCCGTCTTCTTCACCGTCAGCGCTTTTCCAAATCCCAACATTCAGGAATTCCACACGCGAATTCCATGCAAAAAGAGGGGACTTTTAGCTTCTACAGACCGAAGACACTGTTTAAATCGCTTCATGCACTGCGTTCTCCTCTATTCTGTGGTCTGTTCTGCTTTTAGCGCTAAGAACATGTTTTCGAATTCTTTTTACCATGATATAACAGAAGAACAAATGAGTCGGTGTGAACCTAAGCCGAGTTTTTATTTGTAACGCCCAAGAATACAGTTTGAACGATTAGGATAACTTTATCACCATTTGCACGATTTGTTCTGATGCCAGCTCTCTCAGGTTTATCACCGAAATACTGAATGAATCGCCGTTTCTTACAATATTGTTGGTATTGTTGTTTAGGAAATATATCCTTGTTGCCCTGAATAATCATGTGACCGATGAAAAGGACAGTAACACTTTCAGCACCTCATGTTCTACTGCGATGAGTAACAACCCTTTGTTGTAGGGTGATCTGGGCATCCATCAAAACCCACAGACAACAGCTTTGTCATATTTATATATTATATACTACCCATATTGTCCAGCGACACTATTATATGTCGAACATCTTGGCCAACCTAATATATGTGATGTAAAAATGATCCAAAATCGATGGTGCACTCTACCTCTCCACGAGCTTTCCACTATTCTTAACTATAAACTTCCATTGGGCGTCTGCTAACGCTGCCTTATCAGTCTCAAAAGGAAGCGATACTGATTCAAGCAGATCTACAAAGATTGTACCACTGCATAGTTGAAAAAACCAATGCTGTATTATCACAGCGCTTACCAGTATGCACCGACCTCTGAAAGAGTAGTTGTGGGTTAACATTAACTGCTGCATCTCCAGCTGCGTCTTTCACCTTGATTGACTTTGACGCCAGTGTAACTCCCCAGCCTTTGTTCCTGAAAATATACTCTTTACAGGAGTTTTCAATCATAGACACAAAGCTGGCTTCTCCACTCTCTGTGGACTTTTCAGTACTCCTCTTTTAGCGGGCATGTGTAGCGCGGATCGAACCGTCCCAGTTCATCTGGGTGCAGAACGGCCGGACCTGGGACGTTCCAAGCTCGCCACCTGGGTAGGACGATAAGCGTAAATAAGTCATATTAGAGAGGCCCAGAATAATGGAGTCCGTGAGATGGCACGGTGAGCATGCGCGGCCATAAGAGATAGTCAACATACTCACGTTAGCGTGTGGAGAGAATGGCATCTTGTGAATATTCCGGGTCTGTGTCCGTAATTTTTTGGACATAGGCCATCCTCACTTTTCTTGAAAGGAATCGTTACCAGACTCGAACGAGGATTTCATAACCTTTTACAGAATTGAAATCGGTTCAGAAATGGCTGAGATATCAGAGAATATTCATCCAATATTTTGAGCTCCAATCTAAAATAAACATAGCCATGGCGAACGCGCTTGGTAGGGTAAAGGCCAGCAGATCACGTGGCTGGTAACCATACCTTGCTATGACGCGTGCGCTGATTGGTCGAGACGTCCTCTCGTGACATCATCATTTAGTGTAAAAGGTGCTCCGAAATTCCTATCGACAGACAGTTGGTGGTGTGACTGCCAGAGAAGAAAGACGCAATCGTACCACTTAGTGTTAGGACTGGTGGACCATAACCCGCAACAGTGGCTTTCGGTTTTGAGCTCTAGGCTCTGGAGAACACGCACCGCACTGCAAGAAGTTTTTGTATGCTCCCGGCCGATATCACCGGGGGGAAACCTAAATTTCCGAACTCCAACACCCTTTAGAGGGACCTCCACTGCGGTGCAGCCTTTTGTCCGTCATGTAACATCCAAACAAGTATGTAGGACTGTGGTGTTCGATGATATCTCCCCAGATCTGCCGTACCACGCTGCACATGTCTAGTGCTTTCTATTAACGTGTTTGACCACAGTTCGGATAAGAGCATTGCTTTATTCACCACACGAGCTGTGTGGTGCATATCATCTTGTGCCCCGTAGGATGTATCATGTATCAAACTAACTTTCACTGTAGCACTTCAGTAATATGAGGGGCAGCTACAAATCCACATTAGTACAGAACTTTTACACGACCGCATACTTCTTCAAATGTGTTTGTACGTGACTATCTACTAGCCATCTAACGTGAGCTCTTCTTCACCGTTCCTGAGTATGAGCTACATCAGTTAGATCGTCTGCGGCTAACCACTAATCAGCGACTACAGAATCATGCCAACTCGTACCGCAATTGTGTGATGTTTCAACCACAGTGACGTCAGGACATTTTTGTACCGAGGACTACTCTGTACTAACATTGTTTTACCATTTTTGATAGGTACCGACTACTTTTAGGTAGCGCAAGGTCAGATGGGACCGTTATTTTATATTTTATATATTTTATTGTACACATTTAGTTAATTTAGGTGCTGATGACTAACAGGCACCGCAAGGTCGGTTGTGACCTCATATGTTACTGCATTGTATAGTTTGTAATATGGCAGTAGGCATCCAAGTTAATACTTTTTGTTTAGTTATTTATATTTTGCAAAAATACTTGGACCACACTTCGCTTAGGTTACACTATACACCAACAACAAACACACCGCCTTGTTTCTTCCCTACAGCAACAGTTTTTCACTAAGGACGCTGTTCATGGTCTCACTGGCGAAGATGGCCTGCGGCCACTTTTCCTAACTATGATAGCTTGGTAGGATAGGTTTAAAAGTAGCTAGCGACGACTACCTTAAACGAGTTTGTGTAATGCCTCTTTTCCTGGAGCTGCGTATCCGTCATACCCTGTGCACCGGCAAGTTTGTATAAATTCTCCACCTACCATAGGACCTCCTAAATACTATATAATGAGTAGTTGTCTCTTCCTACTGTTCTCCGGCCACCTGACCTAATAATTGCCTGGATTCTCTAAGAAACTATTGGGGTTCATTGGCGGTCATAATCAAAGTGTCGATGACCACATATATAACCCCTCTGTATCTTCGGATACTTGTTAGATTAGCCTTTTTGCCAAAGTAGGAATCACATTGTGAAAACATAATTATATTAGACTGACCCAGCAGTGTATTCTTTTGGGCAACTTCTTTAATCCTAAAGCAGATCAACGTTAGGTCCAGAGAGCGGGTCCCACATGGTCTGCTCTCGAAATGCTAGGTGACGGATAAAGACACAGATCGCCATATAACTCCACGGTGACTGGGTGCAGCCTTCGAGCCCTCCACGAAGGTCACCATAGTTGGATATCTGTTTTCTCTCTCCCCACCGTAAATAGATATGTGCTTTCTAAAAATCCTTGTGTAATGTGACTTGTCCCCGTGTTGTTATTTGTGGTCATGCTGCGGTATGTGGACGGGCCGTTATTTGATTCCGAAACTACCACCAGGCAACATGTTTGCACGATGTCGGTCTGAGGGGGATGTTCCATTGTGATGCCCTTAACGAGCACCGAGCATTCTCGCCAGGCATACCTCTCCACTAAAGATAGGAAAACACAAACCCACTTGCGGCCGAAACTTGAAACTTATAGGCCTAAAAACAAACTGTTAGGGCAGGTTCTAGCAAGAAGGCCCGCATAAATAAAGCGACATCTACCAAGTCAGTATCTTTAACCCTCATAAAGTGACAGTGTTGAATTCTATGGAAATCATCCACCCCACCTTCGCGTAAGCCAACGTGCATCCCAATAACTCTTAATTAGACTAGGTTGATGTATTTTCTCACTCTTAGCATTGTTTGAATTAGAGAGTTGCACTTTTTCTCTCCTCCTCCGCTTCAGCATTGTAGGCATTTTCCTGTGATGGAGGCCTGCGCTTGGCTGGCCTGAGATTATTATAGCTTATTTTAAACTTGGTAAAGTATCTGCGCTAGGACCCTCCTTGGCGGGGACACCTCACATATTATACCGATCAGAGATCGGTGAGGTACCGCTGGCGTTGATCAAAATAAGCAAACACCATTCGATCTTACATACTTAACTAAATTAGCAGCAAACGAGTACGATTGTTTAGCTCTAATATATTTATTTTCATGTTTCACTTGTAAATTTATAATTATGGGCCGACACACCGGTAACACTAACAATCGGGATGAAAGGTGTGGTTTAACTTCCTAGACAATGGTTGCACGGCCCCACTGGAACGTAACCGTTCCACCGACTCAAGAGGACGGTCTTTGTGGAGTCCAGAGAGACGCGATTTTCCTTCCGTATCACTGAGACTAGCTAACCAGCATCTTCGGACCGACGTACCATGTACATGTGGTGCCGAGGAACAGGATGAATTTTCGGAGCAGCGCATACTCCTGCAGGCTACAAATCACATTTGCGATGTTGAGCAGTGGATTTCACCTCAATGGAAAGGTCCCTGTCCTGGACATAAGCTATAAGCTTAAGAGTATTACTGACATCTCCAATCTGTCTGATTCTTGATAAAGCTTTATATTGCTTCGTATTTTGTTCACTAGTTTCATATCTAACACTGCTGGACTCCTGCCTGGCTTCGTTGCATGCAAGCCTTGTAAGGAGCCACACTAAACGATATATCTCGGACATTCCAGTTCTAACATTTGAGGCTCTCATGTGTCTTCACCATCCACATTAGTGCTTGCCTAATATGGGGGTCTGTTAAGATACCAGCACGGGGCCTGTCACTGCACCTAATTATGTGGTAACCATCTTCAAATTTCTGCGTGGCATCTGGATGTGTCTTCAACAGTTCGGTTATAGTCTGTTGCTAGATATATTTACATTTTGCATACAAGATATGTATGTATGATTACTGTATTCTGCGGCTGTAGTAGTAGAAACATTATACAGCTGCAATCAGTCCTTCTTCGCTTTTGCCTACTGTGTCTTGTCCTCAGTCAAATCCTTAGCTTCCTCAGGTCCATTCTTGACTTGAGTGTACCTAATCCTGCTTTCTTGAGGTCACTTCCTAGCACGCTTAGCGGATTTATGCAATGACGCCCTCTCCTGGCTCTGTATTTGCTGGCTCCGAGTAGGGCGAATTCCAAGGCTCTCTGTGCTGGTGTGTCTTCTGGCATCTTTAGCACATGGCCAAACATGGTACAATAGAAGGTGTGGTCTAGAAAATAGAGATGTACGAAATACCGTACCCCAGGTTTTGTTAAACAGATTTCCTTAGTCGGCACATGTGATGAGAGGACAGATTCAGATACCTTCTTGAAAGCAAGATTATTTCTTACGTTGTCTTCAGCCACCTAATTATATGTAACCTTAATGTATATTATGCGTAATTCTGAATTTCGGATGCATTTGAGGGCCATTTGCATGCTTAATATAACGGTCACATTTGATGTATGCAAATGCCACTGTCATCCAATCAAAGAATCATGTAATCAAAATGTGTTCTGGTCCTCCTACTCTCAATTGTAGAAACCATCTCAATATGTTACCCGAGAGAGGATATATATATGACACATTTCTTATGCATGGTGGCCGTATTGCATTTATACAAATTAGACACAGTTCCAGCACATATAGGCTGTGGGACTTTTTACTCGATTTTCCTGTTTGCTGTCAAACTGTGAGAAACACTTGCATTAATTGTTGCTACGCGATAACACCAGCTGTGCCAACAATACATATAGGAATGTGCCAGTATATGCTAAAATCATGGCACGTGACAAGCTTTCTATCTACGTGCATCGACAAAAAGCGTACGATGTGGTGTGGTTATAAACAATACTACACAACCCTAGCAAGGCTATACAGCCGTACGATGTTTGCTTCGTGAATTAGCTGGCAAATAACGATAATAATGCACTATGGTTAACTATTGATAATGAATTAATTGTTGACATAGAATTAAGCCGATAGAGTAAAGCAAACATCACACTCAAACATTTCAATTAGATATGTGCAGGATCAAGTGGCATGTGGATGGGGTAGGGGTGAGTGGGGCGGCTGAAGGGAGAGGGTAGTATCACTTTCCTCTCAGTTAGTGAGTTGCATCAAAGTAGATTCCTAAACTTCGGAACACTGACGTCACAGAATATAAATTTTTCAGACAAGCTGTGTCCAAAATATTAAATCGATATGCCTCGTTTAAGCATTATATGGGTCAGAGAGATCTTATGATATGGACTAACACCGAAACCAAACCAAATATGCGCATCATGCGAGTAGTGATGGAGCCCGTTGTTCGCTATTGTTCTTCACTGCAGGGGGTCTTTGAGAACAATGGGGATCGTTCGGAGAACAATGGCGAACATCCGCACACAAAGGATCTGTATTTAGAGAACAATGGCGAACAGCCACCCCCACCGCCACCCCCACCCCCTGTATTTGAGAGATTTTAGAACAATGGCGTACAACCGCACACACTTGAGAATCTATATTTATTATATTCATGGTAAAATCCCGTTGTATGTCCTGAAAATGTTAACCCTTAAAAGTTGTGTATTTTATATTTTAACTTAGCGGCGCCCCCCCCCCCCCTCCATGGTTATCTACCGTGGTAGTGTGGTAAGGTAAAAATAGAGTTTAAGAGGTGGTCTGATAATAGGATGTAAAATAGAGTTTAAGAGGTGGTCTGATAAGGGGGGTCTATGAGGAGTAGAAGGTAGATGAGGTGTTTACAAGGCATGAACGATGTACGAATATTTTGAAAATAATGTGTCTGCGTCATTATTTAAATTTATTACTCGCAATATTTATCAGTGCTTTGAATGACTGCGTCATCTTATGTTTTATTATGCCTTTAACCCTGCTATCTATCGGTAAATGTCTATGGATAATTGTCCATAACGAATATTTTGAAAATGATTTGTCTTAACACGATCAAATCGTTTCCTAAATATTTTGCTGTAACATCCTGCAATTACTTTGTCTGGTGCGAAATTTCGTTGTCACGATGCCTTTAAGCTGCTAAACTTTATTAGTAAACTATGTAAAAAACGATTGGACTGGTGGCTTAATCGACCTTATGCGCAAATTGTTTTTAAATACTTTTTTGTAATGTTTTAGATTTATTGCGTTTAAAATTTTGTCAGTATTTCTCCGAGCGCATCACGTGTTTATGGAATTGTTTGTCAAGCATATCACTCTGTATGATACAAAGATTATTTGTCGCGTATGGTTTTAATTTATCCATTTGTCGGGAATAGCCACGAGATCAATCTTTAATCGAGATACAAACATACCATGTGTTAATAATGAAAGCACATGTTAGTACCGCCCGTCTCGTTCTACGTGGGTTTTTTTTAGAAATATTCAAAATTACTATTAAATTATCGCCTAGGTTACTCACTAGGAGATTTCACTTTGTAGTTGTGAATGCATACTTCCCTGGACAGTTTTTGAATAAATGAATAACAAAATCGCATCATTGTATCGTTTCCTAGTTCTTAACCGAGTGGAGATGTACTAATTCCCTTGGGTCAGTTATTAGAATATCATGTTTTGGCACGTTAGTGCTTTTGCATATTTATGACGTGTTCACGCATTACTCATATTAACATTAAACATGACCGCTTCATTCACTTTAAGGGCAGCTGATGTTAAATTTTGTCTATGCCTGCTACCTTGTAAACTAATAATGCCGTTGATATATTAAGGTACTGCACATGACCACGACGAAAGGCGTCACTCATGGTGGAATACGAGGATGAATGTGTCTGTATCCAGGGAATCTGGTTCTGTTCCATCATCCACGTCTTAAGTGTGTCCTAGATTTTATCACATATGCACCCCACACACACGCACACATCATAATGCACCAACACGCACACGTACTGCGCATACCCTTACACGTGTGACATCACGCGTGTGATGACACACGACGCGTGTCTGGTGATATGCGCATGCCCCTTGTCACCCGTGTGTTCCCTGTCCCCTATGCATGTACGTCATGCGTGTGTGCATGCGTGCATCTTTTTATGCACCCGTTGGCGTGTGGGTGTATGCATGTAACATAATTTTGTTTTTTTGGTGGCCCCTTTAAAAAGAGGCCTATTTCTTTATTTTTGCTTTCACGTTCATGCATCACCTTGTGAAATGGTTGCCGAACAGCCACTTCATAAAACTGATTCCACTCGACACACCCACACTTAATCAGTGTAGAACCGATCGTTCTCCAGCAATCACATAAAAAAGATTCCATTTTTTTCGTTTTGGCAAATTCAAAAAGCTGTATGCCTTACTAGTCGCGCGCATTTCGCTTTTATGGCTAAAATATGAGCAGTCAGTAAAACTATCCTTCCAATCTGAACACGCCCTTATTTCGGTTACGTGTTTTTTTCCACCACTTAAAATTAACATCATCAGATTTCAAAACATAACTATTGCATCGCATGTACACATCGCACCATGTTTGAATGACATTTTTCTTATAGAAAACTGGAATTGATACGCAGGATTCAATTACAGAACACGTCATATGGTTTTCTCTGTATTAAAATATGTCCACATTTTTTGTCATTGTCACGATGTGCATACGATTAATTTTGAATCTTTGGATCATTGTGGTACGCCTCGAGATCCTAGCGCACCATTGATTTTTTAGTCATTATCGGCATTCATCCATTGCGGTGAATCAAAATTGTGATAATTCGGGATGATGGCTGAGGAGTGGGAAGGGAACATGAAGAAATAATAACATATTTTTGTACAAAATAAATGTATTTTTATTGACACGCACATTTTTTCATGATAATTAAAAAGAAAACATAGTACATAAATAATTATACATTACACATGATCGTTTTTTCTGTTTATTCCTAATCCTGTGCGTCAGACGTTTCACTATCGCGTAATTTTTGTCTCTGTTTCTTAGTGCCCATAATATGTGTTTCATTGTACACCTCTCGAACGATGGTATAAGAAATACACACAATAATATCCACAAGTTGTCGTCATGGCTGGTTGAACACGTTCATTGTTGAAATAATAAACATGAACATGTCGTCCATTTTGTACATTTGATATCATTCTTCCGTCAGAAGTGCGTCTTCCATAAGGATCAACGTATTCAGCATTTCCATTTCTAGTGTACTAAACCACCACCCAATGTTGTCCGGATTTATTACTGGGATGCATGTTTATTACTAATGAAGCCGGGCGATATTTAATATGTGCGGGTACATTGACAATTGTAAAAACGCTGAGAAAGTGTTCACGCGTTTTATTGTTGCCGAATAATAGATTCTCTATTTCAAATGTATTCAACATATTTGTTAATAATCTGTTAATACATTACGGTCTGATCCAATTTCTATTGTATTATCAAATTCAGCATAGCAAATTACATTGGTTGTAGCTGTAAGTGCTTGAACAAAATGGAAGACCACTCTTAACAAACCAGTATGCACAGGGTAGTGATGCTCTGAATCAGCTAGATCTGGCGTAAAATCCCATGCGAGCAATGTGATTCCATGTCTGAACTGTGACTTATTTATCAGGTAGCCTCAGTCTTTGAATAACACCCCAGTACCACTGAATAGTGAGAAATAAGCATCCGAGTAAATGTCGTAGCTAAACGAAGGGTGTATTGGCGATGTTGTAACCTCTTCTCCATTTATATAACATGTAGCGTAGGTAGAGTTATTGTTATCAAACTTGAACGGATTTTTAATGTATCACACCATTATAGGCATCATTAGGTACAAAGGCGAATACTACTCTAGTAGGTAACTGACCAATAAATATATTATCTCTATCGATGCTCATAACACGGCTAGGTGCTGTAAAAGTCTTACACACTAATAGGATGTGTTGCGCTTGTCTGTCTCAGAGTAACGGCGTGCGCCACTAGCAGATCTGCTGATGAAATAACTGTGCGTACACATAAGTTAGCTGACAATATTTTCAATTTAGGCCTCACTCCTTCTGCGGCCATAATGGTGAACACATCTTTACTCCTCTGTAGGCGTACTCTCAAATCAACGGAACCAAGCAGGAATCGGTCCTGTAGAAACATAGCGCTGTGTATGGGACCTATTAATTGCACTGTCTTACTCTGCGCCATCATTCTTCTACGTGCTTGAAATCCTAAGTTAGTATCGGCGATATTATCAAATTCACCAGCATCATCCATTTTCCATCCGGCAAGTTGTAGATGCGAGTATGCGACATCGCTGCCATAATTTAGTAACGTCTCAATATGTACTAGCGGTAAGCATAATTTTCGTTCGAGTCACTGACATGCTTTCCATTAAAAAAATCCACTTGTGAGAACATCGTTTGCAAAAGATTATTCACAGGTGCTATCAGGTCATTTGCCTCTAGTGCCTTCTCATCATCATTTCGATCTAGCTTTACTAGCTTAACCTTAATCGAAAGATAAGACTGCGTAAGATCTAAATATCAATCAGCAGACCCACTGACGTAAAACTCAATCGGTCCACTATCTGATAAACTAGATACAGGCTGAAACTGTTCCCATTTTGCAGATTCCAATGTCGTCACTATGGGACGTGTCTGAAAAATGTCTAATTCACTCTTCGAGCACTCACAGATCTGATTAAGTACCATGTTGTTTGTTAATTAAAGATAGCAGCTTGTTTTCTCTGCCATCTATTGCGACCCTTCCTCTTCGGTATTGCGCGCATTGGCTGAGCCTAAGATATTACCGAGTCCATGCTCTGATTGGTATCATGCCCGTAAAAAATCTGGAATACGTCCATGGCCCGCTTGACTCGTGTAGTAACGCACCAGCACTGGAGCATTCATTCTCCCTCTTATTGTCCCTCTCATCGTCCCTCTCATTGTCGTTGTTGTCGTTGTCTGAAATGCAAACAGAGTACACTCAGCGATGCTCTGTCCTTGAATGGTACATTGGTGCCAGTTCTATCCATTATAATTATTTCAATAGTATTGATGTAGTTCTTTGACACAGAGCGGTATTGAATATCAGGAAACATCCACTGACATATATCTTTCCCTCCATCTGTACTAGAAACAGGTATCACTCTGAGTAGCAGTGCGAAAGTATCGCCTGCCATGCTGTGTGAGACTACGTCGCAGTATATATATACGTGGTCGAAGGACCACCCTCACGATTTGAACGAAATGATTCTTTAAAGTCTATAGGTCCCATATGTATTTTTCCTCCTTCGAATCTGATCAAATTTGCTGCTTCTCCACCTAAGCGTATAGCATAATTATCTTTAATAGCGAGAGAAACTAGATTCGCACAATGCAAGTAAAAATTGAAAAACAAATTGTTTGTCTAAATCTTGTCTTGCTCTCTATCTGCCCATTTAGATAGTCTACCATATTCTTTACAGCATAGTAGCTTTCGGTACGCTGATAAATTGGAACTTCTGTTTGCACATAATAATGTTCGCTTCTATGTGTATGTTTTTTACCGACATTATTTGTTTGATCATTTTACACATCTTTTCCCTGCTCATTTCGTGCCCGTTTTCCCTGATTGGCAGGACGTGGATTACCGAAACCATCTTTTAAAACTAGCGGAAAAGTCGTTGTCATTTCTATTTCTGACGCGCTTGCGTCATCTTTGCTAATTTCTTCTGATGCATCACTACCTTTCTTCTTCTTCTTCTTTATCTTCTTCTTAGTAAATGCATATATTTGTTGAACAAAACTTTCCTCTGCAATAGTAAGCCAACTCCTCGGATATAACACACTTAAGAGGCCCACTTCCCATTCGCCATCTAATGTTAATGGAGTTTGCAGACGTGTTTGAAACTCTGATATCTTATTGTCTGGAAAGAACTGGGTACTACTATTGCTCGGAAGCGTTATGCAAAACTGATCCTCGTTCATTCTGAGTTGAATAATGTATGGACGTCTTTATGCACGGACTAGGCAACATATACCCTAGACATCCACCCTAGTAGCAGTGTGGAAGTATCGCCTACCATGCTGTGTGAGACTACGTCGCAGTATATATACGTGGTCGAAGGACCACCCTCACGATTTGAACGAAATGATTCTTTAAAGTCTATAGGTCCCATATGTATTTTTCCTCCTTCGAATCTGATCAAATTTGCTACTTCTCCACCTAAGCGTATAGCATAATTATCTCTAGTAGTGAGAGAAACTAGATTGGCGCAATGCAAGTAAACATTGAAAAAAAATATTTTGGTCTAAATCTTGTCTTGCTCTCTATCTGCCAATTTAGATAGTCTACCATATTTGTTACAGCATAGTAGCTTTCGGTACGCTGATAAATGGAGCTTCTGTTTGCACATAATAATGTTCGCTTCTATGTGTATGTATTTTACCGACATTATTTGTTTTTATCATTTCGCACATCTTTTCCCTGATCATTTCGTGCCTGTTTTCCCCGATTGGCAGGACGTGGATTACCGAAACCATCTTTTAAAACTAGCGGAAAAGTCGTTGTCTTTTCTATTTATGACGCGCTTGCATCATCTTTGCTAATTTCTTCTGATGCATCACTACCTTTCTTCTTCTTCTTCTTTATCTTCTTCTTAGTAAATGCATATATTTGAACAAAACTTTCCTCCGCAATAGTAAGCCAACTCCTCGGATATAACACACGTAAGAGGCCCACTTCCCATTCGCCATCTAATGTTAATGGAGTTTGCAGATGTGTTCGAAACTCATATCTTATTGTCTGGAAAGAACTGGGTACTACTATTGCTCAGAACCGTTATGTAAAAATGATCCTCATTCATTCTGAGTTGAATAATGTGTGGACGTCTTTATGCACGGACCTGGCAACATATATCCTAGACAACCACTCAAAAGCGATATCCATATGCCTAATTGCCCATTTTGTGTACTCAGATTCATGATACATGTAACGATTATGATATAAATTATTATAATTTGAGCTAGGTATATTATTTCTTCTTTTGGTACTCGCGGACCCATCATTCGCCACATGCTCTGATCCGATCTTCTCTCTATATATTCATCCATTGTTAACGATGTATAGTACTTAGTTCGTTAACCCACGTGTTAAACTTAGCCGGGTAACCAGGCCACTTTACCAGATACTCCCTTTTTATTTTCTCTACTTTTAAGTATTTTTTCCACTGAGTACTCTTTATCATTTTCTTCTATCACCTGCTGTATCTCATCACGATAAAAAGTACCAATAATCATGGTGCCTCCATAGTCTTCTAATTTATATAAGTATGGAAATTTGGCTGCATGCACTTCACGTACCTTAAACAATTTGCGACTCCATTGACGGTGATATGCTTTTTCAAATGGCATTTTTGCTTGTGATATTCTAACATGGTCGCCTTGAGTAGGGCTGTTTTTAGATTTGGAGCAATTCTTCGTCTTCTTTCCATATATATTTCTCCATGTGATTAACTCAGTACTACGGTCGACTTTGGAAGGAGCCATGCGTGTGCTGGAATGTGTGGTGTTATTGTATGGCGTGACTAAACTAGGTAATACATCGATGTAGTTTCGTGTATTTTCTGCATCATGTATCTGTATATTCGACCCTTCAGGGTGCTTTGAAAACGCTCTACCATTGCCACTTTCGTTTCATTTTGAGAAGTGTAGAAATGTATTCATTTTATCTTACAAATACTTCTTCATTACATGGTTTATGAACTGGTCCCCTTTGTCTGTTTGAATAGCGTGTGGGCGACGCTCAGTATGTTCCAATATTGTTTCTAACCCTTTCTTCACTGCAGAAGACGTTTTACTAAACAGGCATTCCACCCATGCGTATTTTGAAATGGCATCAACTACGCATAGCAAATATAACACGTTGTTGTTCTCTTTTGCCAGCATACCCATCGAGCATAGATCTGCCTGCCATAGTTCATCGACAGCTAAAACTCTTATTTTTCGCTTGTCAACTTTGTTCTCTGTGGTCTGTGAAGGGTATATACTTCTTGGTGTTTTAACCATTTGTCAATATAGTCGCGGGGTATTTTACCTTTGAATGCTTTTCTTTCCCACAAAAGATGCGTCATGTTTTGGATCAAAATAGACTTTTGCCAATTTAGCATCATTCATGACTTATCTAAATTTACCCACACTGGAATTGAATGTCCCTTTTTCTTTCTGTTGCCCGCTAGAGAACTCTTTCTACGTATACTTTTACTCACGGGCGTAGGCATGTACTCACTGGCGTTATCATGATTTTTTGCGCCATTATATATCTGTCCCATCGTTTTCTCTTGCCCTACACATCTATGGGGTATGTTTAGGTCACATAACAGATTAAGAAACTGTCCCTCCACTTGATCATGCATACCAGCAAAATGAGGTTTTCACCCATGTGCTACGATGCTTGTAAGCAGGTCTAGTACATTACTTTTTGGGGAAAACGTCACTTCGCCCAGGTCATCAATGTGAAAACGTTCAGGAACCGAACGTAAAATATCAATTACTCCACTGGCTTTTGTCTTGTATGTTTTTGGTATTCCCCTCATCGTGCGTTCAAATATGTGTGTGGGCAGTGCACCGGAGTTAGTTATGGGTTGCAGAGGTATCGGTTGATATTGTTGTCCTGGCGTTGGCTGATAGTAATGCCTATACTTATCCAATACTTATGAATACGATTTTGCTTTTTCATTCTCAGTCAGATCGTGTCTGGCTAATATATTGGATATCTCGTTGTCGAGACTAATAGCTTTATGTATCGATGGATCTGTCTGTAGCAATGATATTTTACTCTGTTCATTTAGATTACCTATCAATTCGTGAGGAACTAGCGCGATTTTACGTGTATGTTCCATCTTTTCACGTGAACAGTTTACCAATTAATGGTGCAAGTATACTGATCACCGCTGGTAATAAGGCTCCTAAAAATCCACCTGTGTGTAGCAATTTTCTTTTACTTGCATATGGCACACAGTGACTAGTCAGTGTTCGCATTTTCCCTCTATATTTACTCAGCTACTTGTATCGTGATTTAGTGAGATGATCATTCCCACGTAATATGTTTAGGCATGATTCACATAGTACATCCACCAATTCGTTCGAACACTGTTTGATTACAGCATTTCCGATTGAAGGCTTTACTTTAGCCAAATATTGCAGCATAGGTAAATCGTGTTCCATTTTACGTGATGCCATTTTTCTTAGGTATGTAAACGTAGCAGCCCTCCTTCGGATGAACAGATGAACGTAGTCTGATATTGTCAGGTGTCGTCTGTTTCAAATCTAGGAGTAGATATGAGTGAGGTTCACATGTAGCATCCTTATATGATCCGATCAAATACTTTGTATTGCCTGGGTACATCTGATTAGATAAAGAACGAATAGATGATGCGTCACATGGATTCTTAAACAATACCAAGTAGTGACAGTTAACTGATAAGTCAAGTTGATTGCGTGACTTGTGAAACAGATTTTTTGCCACAAATACTATGCTACAATTCTCCTGGTCAGCCACATTCTCGTTGTATTTATTTATCAAATCGTCGAGTACCGCAATTGTTCTGCAACCTATGTCTAGTTCAATTTTCACACCCTCTTTAAACTCTAGCGGGCAACAGAAAGAAAAAGGGACATTCAACTCTTTTTGCCAAATCGTTATACCCACCTTGCCACGCACCGTAGCAGTACACAATCATCTGTGGAGGGGGAGTAATGGCGTAGGGATCTCTTATTAGCGCTTTTATCATCTCAGTTTTACCGCACCGTGTCGGTCCACAGACAATCATAGTAAATGGGTGACATAACACCGTATTGCAGTCAAGTGATGTTGCCATTGCGTCGGCACATGCATGTCCAAGTACGACTAAGGAGGTATATGCTCATGCACAATTATATTCTTAATGCTCGCTAAGCTGTAAGCATTGATAATGTATTCGTAGAAGAGTAACTACATATTACATCATAGTGTTACCATAGTGATGGTTCACGCACATCCACGTACGACTAAGGTATATATAGATATATAGATATATATTTATATATATATATATACCTTGGTCGTACGTGGATGTGCGTGAACCATCACTATGGTAACACTATGATGTAATATGTAGTTACTCTTCTACGAATACATTATCAATGCTTACAGCTTAGCGAGCATTAAGAATATAATTGTGATGTCAGATACTCAAGACGTAGCTTAGCAGAAATGCTATGACTGCGATGTCACATACTCGTGACATAGGAGAAATGCTATGACCATTTAAGAATATGATTGTGACCTAAAATTAGGAGAAATGCTATGATTGCGCCGTCAGATACTCGAGACGTAGGTGAAATGCTATGATCATTTAAGAATATGCTTGTGACGTAAAATTAGGAGAAATGCTATGATTGTGACATCAAATACTCAAGACGTATGAGGAATGCTATGCTCATTTAAGTGTATGATTATGACATTAGATATTTGCGTGATGAAGAAGAACAAATCCATGACATCTTTAAATAGTTACAAAATAAACGCAATATTCGGTGAATATTTTATCATGAAATTGAACAAAACCATATAACGGCGTTTTATTTAGGTATGCACATAATGAAATGTGCTATTCATCTCACTCTATCAATCATTCACCTGGACCATTCTTCTCTAAAGAATAGCAATGGCACACACCGACAAGTGCCTCATTCAAGTGAAAATTTACCAGCGCGTGCGGAGGAGGTGGGGGAGTAATAGCGAGTCACTAGGGACAGATAAAGAGAGAGAGCGAGCAAGTTGCTCGTACTGAAAAAGTGAAATCCGATTTTAAAACCTTTTTATTAATACAGACATCAATAATACATATCGTTACAAAGATACGATTATAAGAAGAAAAAACCCCAAATACAACATATTTTCCAAAGCTACGATTGACAAAAAAAACAATTAATTATGTTATTTTTTAAATATACGTATATGATTTTATTAAAAATTATCTGTGTTTTAATGCTTAAAACCCGGTTAATTTTAAATAAAACTAAATAAATTAATATGAGCATAGAGAAAATATTAATCATAGTTATGGCAACAACATCTGTTTTTCATATATTACACCCTCAATGTACCTATACCATTCCGTCATACACATACGGTACAGTTCAGTACAATGTCAATATATATCATAATGGCAGGCTAGTTGAGCACAATATTCGGCTTCGTCCATTTCTAATAATGCTGCCTCATTATACAGTTCAAAATTGTCAATTAGATTAAGGTCAACATCAATCCCTAAACAAGAATGTTCACGCTGACTCGGATGATTTACTAGACAACCGTAACAATCTCGTAAACCAACGAATGTATCTTTTCACACAGCATCTTCTTCTTCTTCTTTTCGATCGCTGGTATCACACTTGGAGAGCCGTTCTCAAGATGAAATCTGTGGTTTTCTGCAGTTCTTCCACAGGCCCATACAGCTTTTCAAGAATAGAGGTTGACAAAGGCCAGATCTCTTCTCTCAGCAGCTGATACGTACTGCAACATTGAAGTATGTGCTCTGTGGTCTGTTCTGCTTCTCCACAAGGACAAGCGGGCGATGTCGTAAGGTGGAACCGCCTGTACATGTGTTGGTTTAGTCTGTTGTGTCCAGTTCTGAGACGAAAAATGGTCACTTGCTCTGGCCTCGAGAGATGATGGTAGGCATCTTCTGATTGAGGTGTTCTATAGAGGGACTTAATGATAGTCTTCATCTCTGTATGGGTAACCATGTTTTCTGTCTGATTCTCTTCTGCACCCACCTTTGCCATCTTGTCTGCTTCCTCATTTCCTTGGACTCCACAGTGTGAGGGGATCCACTGCAGTGCTATCCGAAAGCATTTGATGGTTTGTAGTGCTTCTTCAAGTTGTGGCAGCTTACCTTTGGTGATAGCCTCAAGGACGGAGCGGGCATCAGATAAAAAGACAATCTGTGCACTAGGGTCTGCTGTTCTGCTGATGGTATTAGCTGCATGAACCAGTGCTTCGACTTCAGCTCTGTAGTTTGTGCAGTGTTTGCCTGTCGGTATTGCAGCTGACTCATGTTGTCCGTTTGGATACTGTATGTGCAGTCCGGCACCTCCGCTCCTAATTGCATCTTTGGCTGATCCATCTGTGTAGACCCTTATCCATGTCTCCTGAGGGTACATTTCTTCCAGCATGGCTAGGGTCAGGGCCTTCTTGCTCACATCACTGTGTTCATTTTTGGTTGTGAGATGAGGTACTGTGGTGCGAATAGCTATGCTCTCTAGTTTGTTGTCCCAGGGTGGAGGATCAAGGGTGTGGTTTGGATCTTCTATTTGTGCTGGCAACATCTCTTGGTGTTTCCTTTGAAGTGCTTTTGTCTCTTTCACAAAACTTGATCTTTTAAGTCTTCCTGATGACAGCTGTGCTTGCCTGATCTTCATCGGGTGGTTATTGAACGATTTGAACTTTGCAGCTTGGATCAGTGCTTTGCATTCCCTTCCTTTGCTAAGTGGGGGAATGCCGCTGTCTGCTCCATTTTTTCTATTGGTGTTGATCTCATTCCACCAGTGATGATGCGCAGTGCCTGGTTTTGTACTCTGTCGAGGTTCTGTTGATGAGATTTAGCTGTTGTCATCCATGAGCTGGATCCATACTCAAGGTGTGGTCGTACGGCACCTAGGTAGATGGTCTTGAGGATCCTTTCATTGGCACCCCACTTTGTTCCTGCCAGCTTCCTCATGATGTTTAGCTTTCTTCTGGCCTTTGCCTCTGCATTCTGGATGTGCTCCTTCCATGTTAATCTTCTGTCATATGTGACTCCCAGGTATGTCTGCTGGTCCTCGTATTCGAGTAGAGTACCGCTCAGTGTCAGATTGCCAACCTTGGTTTTGGTGGACAGTGTGAATAGCGTGGCTGATGATTTTTCTTTGTTGATGGTAATACACCAGCGATTGGCCCAAGCTGTAATTCTGTCCAAGGCGAGCTGCATTCTGTACGTGGCAGTCGTTGTGTACTCCTCGGTGCACCAGATTACGAGGTCATCTGCATAGAGGGCTGCTTGGATCCCATTGGGCAGCTCTGCTACAATGTCATTGATGAAGAGTATGAACAGAGTAGGTGATAATACTCCGCCTTGTGGCACCCCTTGTCTCAGCAATACATTCTGTCCAGATTGTCCATCCACCAGCACCCTAGCTCTGCGATTGTGTAGGTATGACTTGGTCCATCGGAACATGTTGCCACCGATGCCTGTGCGCCGGAGCTTCACGAGGAGGCCATCCTTCCACACCTTGTCAAATGCTTTCTGCAGATCGATAAAGGCAGCTAGCATCACCTTCTTGGCTTGAAAAGTGTCCTCTATGACCTGTGCAAGATGTGTTGTTTGATCTTCTGTGCTCCTGTATCTTCTGAATCCGGCCTGCTCTGAAACTATAATGTTCTCTGACTCCAGGTACCACTGCAACCGCTGGTTGATGATGCGCTCCATGGTCTTGCATATGCAGCTTGTAAGACTGATAGGACGGTAGCTCAGCACTTTCGTCTTGTTCTTTCCTTTTTTCAGAATAGGAGTCATTCTGGCTTCCTTCCAGCACTGAGGAACCTCTCCATCGGTCCAACTGAGATTAAAGATGTCTAGCAACTTGCGAAGAGATGCATTACCAAGGTGTTGGATCATTTCATTCGTAATGCCATCTGGCCCGGGAGATTTCTTCTTATTCAGTTGGCGGATAGCCTTCTTCAGTTCTGTTAAACTAATGTCAACTTTCATTGCATCGTGAGTGTTGGTGTCTGTTCTTTCCTTTTGCTCTTTTCTAACCTCCCTTTGACGCATTCGTGGTATAGAAATGTTGCTTTCTTTTGCATATGCTTTCGCAAAGGCATCTGCTGCCATCTTTCCTGTCAGTGTTTGTCCATCTTCTTCAAGAGTAATCTTCTCTCCCCTGACACCCTCATCATTGAGTGCTTTAGTCAGTCTCCATAGTTTTGTGGTGTCTCTCTCTAAATTAAACCCTGCCGTCTTTTCCCTCCAGCTTCTTCTTTTGGCCTCCAGCTTGGTCTTTAGATACCTGGCTTTAGTTTGTTGTAGCATGAAGTGGTTTTCATGACAGGGATTACCCTCTGCATCTTCTCTGGCCTTGTCTAGTTTATCATGTGCTGCTTGCAGTTCTGTTGTCCAGTAGGGGCGGTAGTTTTTCCTGAACCCTCGAGGAATCGCTTCATTGGCAGCCTTGAGGATACTTGAATTAAATTCCTTGACCACATTGTTGATGTTTCTCCCTTCTACTGCTATATTATGGGTAAGCTCATTGGAACGAATGTCGAACAGACTCCAATTTGCCTTTTTGTAGTTCCACCTTGGATGTTGAGGTGAACTGGTCGAAATACTTCCAGAAAGAGAGAGGAGGACTGGGCGGTGGTCGCTTCCTCCTAACTGCGATCCGACCACTCTACTGAGGTTTCTGTGAATGTCTTCTGTACAAAATGCCAAGTCCGGCGTTGTTGTCGAGTGCCATCGGCGCGAGTAGAAGGTAGGCTGATCTGTGGGATCGTTGACAAGTAAAAGGTGCTTTTCATCTTGCCATGCTTCAATGTCTTCTCCTCGTTTATCAAGTGTTCTGTATCCCCAGCTCTGGGACTGGCTATTAAAGTCTCCCGCAATGAGGAAGTGGCAGTCCGGGACCTGGATTGTGTCAAGTGAGAGATTCTTGTCATTAGGGCAGTAATAATTGACAATTTCAATCACAGAGTTGCTGGTTGTTACCTTGATCTTGCTATATTCTGCCTCTTCCATAAAGGTTTTGATCTGGCTGGCGTTCACGCTGTTTCGGACCAAGGTCATCACCCCACCTTTCTTTCTTCCTCTTCGATCACACCGGAAAATCTGGTAACCTCTGATCTTAAATGGTTTTCCTTCTTGCAGGTGTGTCTCTTGAATGCAGCAGATATCAATGTTGTTTTCGTACAGGAACTGTTCGAGCTCTGATTTCTTGTTGGTAACCCCTTCTGCATTCCAGTGCATGATGTTGATACTGGGGTTCTCTTTGGGTTTGGTCTTCTCTTTCCGTTGGCCAGTAGCTCTCCATCCTCGTCCCCTGGCTCCACAAGACGAGTTGATGGGACCTCCAGTAGCTGAGGGTGGGCTCCTTCGAGGCATGGAGCCCGGCGCTGCACCTGCCTGGCGGATCCTCACAGGGCGAGCACCATTTCGATTGATTCGATCTCCAAGTGTAATTTCATTAGCGTTGTGCATAATGCTCTGGTTATCCCCTCCAAATGTCTGGATTGACACCCAGTGGGTTACACCCCTGCGCCACGTTGAGGCCGAGCATATAGTCTTAAACAGGGGTTCACACAGCATGAATGCGAGTAATTTCTGGCTAATATTTTGCACATGATCCATAGGAAAATAATGGTGTGGCTGCCCCATAGTTTTACAATAGTGACACAGTTTAACGGTTAGTTAATCATCGCTTAAAATCTCATCGAGGTATATAGTGCCTGTAGTAAGCGTGGCGTGATTAGATATCACTGCGGAATCACTAGTGGATGGAATGTCATTCATGTTCTCGCTTTATCTTTTTTCACACCGTAAGAGCACTGAGGTATCAGGCTAAACAACACGTCACCGCTCACGTAAGGAGGCGCGTAAAAGTTAGGTAATGCTGACTCGCGTTCTGTTTCAATAATTCCCACCCGTTGTCTTGCAGGTATAAACTGCCACATGTGGGACATGGTTCTGCATCAGAGCCGAAAAATAGCCTATGTCAATACACGGATATTCGTCACAGATAGAAATACGAACAGAATTGTCCAAAGAATATGTAAATAGTCCACGTTTTACCGCATCTTCAAGATCGGGTATGATTTTTAACTGCTGTTTAAATGCCGAGATATAAACTGCGTTTAGTAGGATAACCATCAGGATGAAACTGCCATAGATCGATACACCACTTTTCAACAAAATGTATTGTTCGGGCTTTATGCGAATTACCAAGATCGCACCAAGACGCCGAGCGATTTAAATATTTAAAGCAAGGATCAGACGACATCGTGGAGAACGAATACTCATAGCGCGAAACTGATGCCGTTATATATCATTAGTAACAATAACGATCATCCGCACACAGATTAAAGCCATCTGGCGAAAATACCATGCACACAATGGTGTACAGAGGAGCACGTGCGTTACAATGACGTACATAGGCACACTTAATTTGAATATATGGCGCGCATTTGTGCGTTCAATAATGTACATATTCACGCGGAACAAACAATGTCTTATAACATGCAATGCACACTTTATGAGCAATAACATGTACGAACAACGTTTAACCATTACACGACTGTGAGACTCGGTATACTAAAGTTGATGTGTATTATCACTGGATGCGCAAAATATTTTGAAAACTATCTGAATGTAAGTTCATGGTGGATGCCAACAACTTTCAGTCAAAATATCTGTGCGGTAATATAAGACTTGAAATGCGTGCGATAACTAAGCATAAGTTATGAATGGGAAAGACATTGATTAATGTAGCTTTGCAACAATAATACGTGAACCCAATGCACTATGTCTATCCCATATTCGGTTAATACACCCTTGCTAATTTCAGACATGAGTATACTTCTTCCCGCATTAATTATGCCATCTCTTTAAAGTGAACTGCATGCTCCTAATAAACAATGCACACATCTTATCCTTATCAGCGTTACACAGACTAGCAATATTTGCTATCATAGTGCAGGCAGCTAGTGCGGCTTCGTCGGACATGGATGACACCAACATTGTTTACGTACCGACTGATAAAGTGCAATGTTACTATTTATATTTATATTATGCTAGTGTAACCATATGGTACTGATGATAGATCTCCCAGCTTGAAAATTAGTTTTTTAAGACGGGTCTGAAAATCTTACTGCTATTTACTGAAATAATTCTAAAATGATCAGTGTGCGTGATCTTTGATGGGTAGCTTAATAGTACGCTATTACTATCTGTAATTCCACCATTGTTTATAATTTGCTCAAAGGATTTTTTCATTGTATCAAAATTAACTTGTTTTGATTGTTCGGTACCCAGTGTTAAACCTTTAACCTTCGTTACCTGTTTAATGATTGATGGATCATCATGACGCTTCATTTCATAACTATAGTCTTTTGGACCGAGTGCACAAAAACTTGTTAATTCGCAATCGGAGGGGAATATACTTGTCCAAGAACCTGGATACCCATTTCATTCTTGAATGGTCCGCTTACCTTCCCAGGTACTAAATACCACCGAATCCGTATCGTGATAGGCTACGCGGCGTCCGAGTAAGGACAAGACTTCATACAGTTTTATTCGGCCATAAGCTGTCACAAAAGATGCAAGAATAAATACAGTTGGTATTTAATTGTGACTGAACGTACTCATCATTGACCGAATAGGAGGCCATTAGAAGACTATTGTTCAGGAATGTAATGGAGCCTACAGTTTTACTTTTATCATTCAGAAGGGAGAGAAGACCTTTACGTGTTGATATCATGCTATTATTTTTATGATCATGAAGAGAAAATCGTCCCCACAAAATATTCAAACAGGATTTAGCAACATAGCGCAAACCCGGGTTATTCGATATTTTGGCAGGGTTGAGCTGTATTCCTTCATGTTTATAATAGTCAGCCACATAATTCATCTTTTCACTCTCACTATCGACACAATCAGGATAACCGCTACTTTCCTGTTTAATTTTCAAAGAATGGTTAATGTATTCTGAAAATAACCCACTGTCGCCCTGTGGCTCATATTCTGATGGCACGTGATAATGCCATACTTCATACATTTTAATGACATAACCATTGCGTATAGCTAGCTATAACTCTGGAGTAGTCCATGTTCCGCATAAATTGCGCTGTTCTTCCGTATGTGCACATACAGAAGAGTGTTCGTTTTTTGTGCATTCGGCATATAGTACAAACATGAGGTGTGAATTTATTTTAGCAGATAGCACGTGGAAGTTTAAATCACGAGGTGGAAGGACTTTGCATTTAATAAGACCAAAGAAGTCATGCACCATCTTATCACGCAAGTCATCGCCTCTTAGAACCGTATATGAGCCTTCTGGAAAACAACATTGTTTCATCACTGAAGGATACATGGAAACACAGTCTAAATATTCGAGCATGGCATGCTCATCCGTTTCCATAAATAAACGAATCGTGGATATACGTCCACCGAATAGTGCTTCACGTGGAGATATTGAGTGGGTAAAGTCCAATTCGGTGATAAAATCATTTAGCACTGAGGAATCAGTGACTTGTTTCTTAAAGTCGCATTCCTACATAATTCTCACCGTGTGATTCAAATAAAGAAATGCGACATTGAAGCGCAGAAGATGCTTCTTCATATGTCTGATCGCCATATGGTGTATATGTCATATCACGCTTATCACGGCAACAAGCAGACTCATGTCCGTGGAATTTACAACCTAAAAACTCGAAAATAATATTTTCAGATACATCAATTCTATCCACATAATGTTCGCATATTTTCTGATCACCACCATTTAGCGCATGCACGATTTGGTGACCCTCGCATTGACTGACCCATTCTATCCATTCTACACCCAAAATGCTATAAGCACGTTTTGCTCTTAGTGAGAAATCAGGTAAAGTCTTATGCTCTCAGGTCAAAGCCATACAGCGTGATAGGCCACATTGCATGCCCCCGCTAGCGTTATTCCTGTCACAAATGGATTTTGGCCATCCATCGATTCAGAAAATAAAGTCTTAAATCTAGACATGGCTAAGCGTAAGACAGTTACATCATCATTATAGTATTCAATGAGATTTTTATCAACATCTTAGTGCTCGTGTCTAGATATTTGCTCCAAATTCAATTAATTCAATCGCATTCACATTTTGTCGACAAAATATCTCCCTCTCGGGAAAGGGTATTACCGTACCAAAATATTGAGGCGTGTTGAGCTGATGGAGAAATGTCCCCTTACAAACTGGAAGATTAAAAGCATCGCCCATCTTACGTAATGAAATGGGAAAAGAGTTAATGGAATCGATAAACCGAATAGTACCTACGTCAAATGAGAAAACTGAACGACCATGCATGATAATATTTGCAGGTTTAAGATGCAGGTTAACGGATTTGCAACTGCGTTGAAAGAGTAAAAGAGAAGCATAGTCACGTGCATTGTGAGCGATCACCAAGTAGTCAGAGAAAACATATTTTCTAGCGATACTTCTTCTGCCATGCGTAGCCTTAACACACGTCAACCAGCTAACGAACTGATCCACTGTGCCTAACCCGTGAAAGCAAACATATCCATTATTCGTGCCTCGATGACATGTAGAGCAATCATCTTCAAGTGGTTGCTCGAAGCACGCATCACAACATATGTTGGCAACCATGAGATTGACTTTATGCTCAGCTAGAATATTCGTATTGCTACTGTCGATAGGCGATAAATATGTTTCTGTGTCGTAAATGATGTATTTTTGAAAATCTTCGTAACTACAAATGTCAGCAGTTGATAATGACAAAATAGGTTCTTCAATTACTTTATGATAACACGTATGATTTTCAGTAATGACATACTTTTCTTTACACGCATGACATTTTGTCATACCGCATACGTGTTCATCGTCATCTTTACGTATGCGACTGAAACAGTGGGGGCCTGCCTTCATGATTAAGCAGGTCCCATTAGAGAGGTGGTTCGCCATTCATTGACGGTTATAAAATTTACGATGACAATCAGTACACATTATCTTATGCGTAGCATCTGTAGAAGTACAAGATCCTTTATCAGAATAAGGTATCTGACAACTATGACAGCGCGCACCGCATGAGTGATCATGGGCGTATGACTCATTACACTGCATACAGTAAGTACAAACCATAAGAAATGCAGCCATAGACGTGATTAAGGATATATGATTATCACGTTCTGAATGCATAAGATTTATGCACGGTAAACTCAGGGAAGCGCTGCCGAATAGGCATTCATGTGTTGACTCTGAGTAGACTTGAATAGAAAATTGATTGCGAAAATGTTCCTGAAATTTGTTCCAATCAGTACTATTAATTTCGCATCCAGGATTACAACAAGCTGTATGATATTTACGCGCCACATGCGTCAAATAGGTTTTATTACATATCAAATTATTCCATTCACATGTTCGTTCTTTTTCTCAAAAAATTGTATTCCATAATACATTTTTTAATACGCATGTATGCATCTAAATCAGATGAATATAAATTAAATAAATTTAAATGTCTAGAATCGATTGCGCCTAGGAGAGTATCATTTCGCCCACCTGAGTTGTAGTCCTCTACACGAAAAACGTGAAATTCAAAATCCTCTGATAACCTACAATCAGTATTTGACTGAATGACTTTTTCCACTGATTCTAAAATTATGTCAGGTGTAATTTCATTCCATAGCCTAAAATCCATCGCTATCGGCATTTCCAAAGAAGGTTGAATCAACTCGATTCTCGCGTGACCATCCGGCTGAACATTACTATATTCGCTATATGTATCAAGCAAAGATTGAAAGATGCCTGACACGAACTCAGAATGAGAAAGTGGTGTGTCGCCTATAGGATAACTTTTAAAAGATACATTATATTCAGTACCTTCGAGATGAAACTTTTACCGCGGTATTTGCGAACATATAGTCGGTATAATCAAATGCCGACCCTCCGATTTGAGCGTGCTCACGGCGAACACATTGCAAATAACGATTAAGTAGATCATCTATAAGCACTATATTCTCTGATATACATCGACTGATTTCATCAGTGATGAGACTAATTCCATCTGTCGAATGATTTGCATGCGGGTCAATAAGAGATTGATGAGTAGGAACATCGATGCAATAAGTGGAATCGATAGGAAGGCATGCTAAATCCAGAGATAAGTCATTAGCAGAAGGCGCAAAACAGACTGACACATCGTCACATTAATTTAGGGTGGTATCATTAGGAAGGCATGCTAAATCCAGAGATATGTCATTAGCAGAAGGCATAAAACACACAGGAACTGGCACATTGTCCCATAAATTTAGGTCTGAATCATTAGGAAGGCAGCTAAATCCAGAGATAGGTCATTAGATGAAGGCACAATGCAGTCAAGAAGGGATGCATCATCAAATAAATTTACATCATAATCATTAAGAAGGCATGCTAAATCCTGAGATAGGTCATTAGCAAAAGGCACAACATCAATTAAATTTAGATCGTGTCCATCACGTACATCGGTCGAATAATTAGAATCAATTACGTCACATCCGTTATGAGGATAATTGAAAAATGATGATGGTACGGTACTCAGATCAGGAATAGATAGTTCAGTTCTAGTATGATCGGTTTGATCTTCGGTAGAAGCAGGTTGTGCTGGTATGGTTACGTCATAATCATATAAATCATTCAAATAATTGAAAACATCAGCATCGGTATTCTTAATGGACTCATCAGGAATGCCTTCGCAGTAATCAGGAACAGAGTTGACATCACGTAGTGCAATGTCATTATGTTCATCAGATACGCACGTTTGCGGAATTGTAGAGTCTGGTTCATATAACATAGAACCCCGATATAAAAGGTTATCCACATGTTCATCAGTTGAATAGGGTAGACCCATGTTTAATCTAGCGACATCAGAGCCACGCATCTGCTGTAAAATCACATTAACCCCCCTCTTCACATTCTTTATTATCGGCACTTAAATTATCTACCTTTTTGTTATGTCTTTAATGCACACTTAATCCGAACCTTATTTAAAATTGTAAAATCTTCACTCTAAAATGTTTCTTTTAAAAAAGAAGAAATATATACAGTGAATTAGACAGGCAAAGGTGCGCTCTGCTTAAATACGCGCAGAGAACAATGCCAGGCAGAGACCGGTCAGCCACCACAGCATTCCTCCTCAGCCTCCTCCTCCTCTCCGCTACTCCTCAGCCTCCTCATAGACCTCCCTATTCAGACCACCTCTGCCTACCATTATCAGAACACCTATTATTTTAACCATATAATACCACGGTACCACGGAGGGTGGCGCGCACCGCTAAGTTAAAGTGTAAAATACACAACTTTTAAGGGTTAACATTTTCAGGACATACAGCGGGGTTTTACCATGAATATAATAAATATAGATTCTCAAGTGTGTGCGGCTGTATGCCCTTGTTCTCAAATCTCTCAAATACGGGGGAGGGTGTGCTGTTCGCCATTGTTCTCTAAATACAGTTCCTTTGTGTGCGGATGTTCGCCATTGTTCTCCACACGATCCCGATTGTTCTCAAAGACCCGCTGTGGTGAAGAACAATAGCGAACAACGGGCTCCATCACCACTCATGTGTGCGTGCGATTATGCACGCCATACATGCGTAAATACCTACACGAGGAAGGTTTACTTAAGCGCGTGAATTTTGAGTACAACAGAAATAGCCGTCATGCAGTCTCCTTTTTCAATTCAACTCAATTCAATTATTTACGCCCATGGTTAATCAAGTAAATAGAAGAATACATAAACATATATAAGTTCAGCAGTGAGCAGGTATCGTTGTGATAATCAAATAGTGTATGATGATGTAGTAGTAGTAGTAGTCGTAGTAGTAGTAGTAGTAGTAGTAGTAGTAGTAGTAGTAGTAGTAGTAGTAGTAGTAGTAGTAGTAGTAGTAGTAGTAGTAGTAGTAGTAGTAGTAGTAGTAGTAGTAGTTGAAGTGAACGCACACGTTTATTTAGCTCTGCAATTGCTGCCCGAATTTGCTAGTTTCTAGCGCGATTTTGTAGATAATTTTATACATATATTTCGTATTAGTATTTCCTTTCAAACTTTATGTTTAATTTGTAAATTCTTGTCTTGGTTGGAGCACATCTCCATTTTCTAAAGACACTCTTAGCTGGCGGTTTCAGCCATTTATCAGGTCTCCTCTTACTGTGGCCAATGCAATACTTTTCTCCCGCGCCAGTATGCTATTTCTATAGTTCGTTGGCTAGCGCAATATATTTGCCAAGATCGCTTGAGTGAGTGGATTTAATTCCTTTGTCATTTGTAAGCGCACGCCTAGTACTTTGATTTTATAAATCTTTCTAGTCAGTTGGCTATTCCCGGTCAACTCGAACAGACTACAAATATATGACTGTAATATGTTAGTATGCATTAGGAAACCTCTTTAATCGGTTAGGTGTTAGTGAACCACTTAGAAAATGGTTCAAACTAAAAAATATACGACTGTACTATCTATTAGTATATTTGTTGGTAGGTGTCAGGTTTTCAAAAGGGGACACTATCCATTTAGTGTTTAGCTCTTTCCCTGACGTCTTGGTATTATATATTTGCATTACCCCTTATATATTGTAGTAGTATGGGTTTCCTCTTTTATTAACACACCATGGCAACCTCCTATAAGCGTACCCTGAGTCATAAAATCACGACAAAGGCTTGGGGTGTTTCAACAATTGAGGTGTATCATGGGTTGAAGGATGTAGTTGGGGCAGGGCCACGGATCCTTCAAGGTCTCATTAACGTTTCCAAATCTGTATGGAATGTCACCGTAGTTAATGAAAGTGTGAAGGAAAAGTTGCTCGATGAGGTCCTTGTTGTGAAGGGTGAGGTGTGTAATGTGGAGGAAATAGATTCTGATCGTCTATTAGTCAAGAGGAAGGTTCCATTAGAGATCCCAGATGAATTGATCAAGTATGGCAAAGTGGACAAAGTAGATCCATTTGATCGAACCTTAGAAAATGGCATCAGAAGAATTTGGTTCGAAAAGGTAGAACAACCTCTCCCAAGTAAGGTCATGATAGATGATCGATTTGTCTTGCCATTATGGTACAGGGGGCAAAGCAAAGAGTGTAGAATCTGCTTAAGCACAGAACACCTTGCAACAGATTGCCCTAACAAAAACAAATGTCTAGTTTGTGGATCATCTGATCATTTTAAGTGGCGATGCCCGCAGAACAAATATGTCAAAAAGGGTGCTGATAAAAGTGCAGAGTATGTTGTCTCTAAAGAGAATGTCATAGAACCAGTAGCTGCTGAGATTGTAGCTGAAATCCATGTTAATGGCAAGCATGTTGCTAAAGAAAATGTCATCGAACCAGTAGTTGCTGAGATTGTAGCTGAAGTCCATGTTAATGAGGAGCATGGTGAAAAAACTAAGAATCCAATCGATGTAGTTGCAGGCGATTAAATAGAGGTTCTAGATGAGGGGCTAAGTCTTACTCCAGTAACAAGTCAATCCAAGTCTGATGTCAAAGAGGCTAATTCCACATGAGTTGAAGATGATGATCAATACCCTCTGGAAGAGAGTTTTAACTTAGGACAAGTAAAATTCAGGTCGCCAGACACTGAAACTAACTTTGATTTTCCACTGAGTACACTCAATCTAGACGATTTAAATAATATAGAGAAAGTAATTGGTGTCTCGGATCGATTGAGTTGAACGAAGTGACAGAAAGATGGAGAGAGTTCTGAATCAGAAATAGAGGAAAGTGATATAGAAGACGATTTAAATGTCAGTTGCTGAATCCGATATATCCATTCAAACACAGAGTTCTAAATCACCCGATGAAATGGTCATGTACAGGTCAGAAGCAGGAGAGGTGTTAGTTCCATATGTGACGGCAAAGGGGGGTAAATATAGGCATCTGCGTCATGATTCAGATATATTGAAATATAACCATCTGGAAAAAGTTGAGCTAAGTAGTGCAGCGTTTGCGAGTAAAATAGGTAAATGGTCTAAGAGAGGGTCGGAAAAAACAAAATCTAGTTAGCTTAATAATGGCGGTTATACACATCATTTTATTACTTGTTATGCTAATTTGCACACTCAATTGTAGAGGCTTAAATAGGGGCATAAAGCAACGTGACTTACTAGAGACTCTGAAAAATGAGCAGATTGACATTGCTTTGCTACAGGAAACAAAAATTCAGAAGTCAGAATCATACGATAATTTAGAAAAGATTTCTGGATCCAGAATATTCTACTCGTTATCTCAAGATAATAGTGCAGGCGTAGCAATTGTTATACTCCCTCGTTGTTCAGCCTATGTAAATATACTCTCTTTAGTATCAGGTGCAAATGATCGCTGGGTGAGAGTCACACTAGATATACAGCAAATACGTTTCACGTTGCTGTGTATATATGCACCTGCATCTCATCAACTACGTCGTAATTTTTTTTAATGAGATATCTACAACAGCACTAGATAACATCACTGAACACTTAGTAATGGGTGGTGATTTTAATTGTGTCGTAGACAAAGAAAATGACAGGAATGCAACTTCAACTTATACTGATACATCACATAGACTCTTAAAAGAAATATCTGATAATGAAAATTTAGTTGACACCTATAGAATATCAACACCTCATGGTAAAGATCTTACCTGTTTTTCGGCAGATGGTAAAGTTGGTTCAAGGATCGACAGAATTTATGTGAATAGTTTGTTGACAGGTACTTGAGAGATGTTAATATTAAGCCAGTCGCATTCTCAGATCATAACATGGTTTATGTAACCTTTGCTGATTGGGTAACAAAAGGGGTTGGGTTTTGGAAATTAAACACAACACTGTTGGGAGAAGAATTTTATAAGAATAATATAGAGAGTTGTTGGCAACATTTGATTAATAGGAAAGCATCATATAAGAGCGCATTGCAATGGGGGAGGATGTAAAACTGGATTTAAAGTATGTTTCCCGAAAGTATGCTATTAGAAAAGCACAGGAAATACGCAAATGCAAGAAAACACTTCATCGATCACTGATGAAAATTAATGCTAAAGTAAATAATGGTGAAGATAATTATTATGAATTACTGGTTAAAATTAAAAGTAACATAAGAGATATAGAACAATATGAGTTTGATGGTGCAAAAGTTAGAGCAAGAGCCCAGATGCATGCAGAAGGGGAAATGCCAACCCAATATTTTTGCACATTAGAAAAAGCACGGGCAATCGATAAGGTCATGTGCTCATTAAACATGCCGGATGGTTCAACCGTCTTTACCAACAATGAAATGAGTACTATTGTATGCAATTACTGAGTCATTGTACAAGTCAGAGGGAATTTATGAAGATGCAAAATTGGATTTGTTAGCAAATATAGACAAAAAGGTGTCAGACACAGGCAGTGAATTTTGTGATTCAACCCTTAACACTAGAAGATTTAACTAAATCCCTTAAAGGTATGAAACTAGAAAAATCACCGGGGTGTGATGGCCTTCCAGTTGAATTTTACCAAACAGTTTGGCACCTTGTAGGTCCAGTAATGGAAGAATTACCCACTGAAATGTTTGAGAAAGGCCATTTACCACTAACTATGGCTAGGGCATACGTAAGGCTAATATATAAACGAAATGACAGACGTCTAATTCAGAATTAGAGACCAATTTCTCTGCTATGTGTAGACTACAAAATAATATCCAGAGCACTAACATTGAATTTAGGTAGTGTTTTAGGAGAAATCATTGGAACAGAGCAGACATGTGCTGTACCTAGGAGGACAATTGTAACCAATACCATGTTAATAAGAGACCCTATACAATTGGTTGAGAAGGATAGCATCCCTTCAGCTGTGATTTCCTTGGACAACGAAAAGGCATTTGACCGTGTGGAATGGGATTTTCCTTTTAACTCTTTG
Source organism: Chaetoderma sp. LZ-2023a (assembly GCA_034401795.1). Taxonomy (NCBI): domain Eukaryota; kingdom Metazoa; phylum Mollusca; class Caudofoveata; order Chaetodermatida; family Chaetodermatidae; genus Chaetoderma; species Chaetoderma sp. LZ-2023a. The sequence goes on along the minus strand of CM067374.1, from coordinate 58,134,941 downwards.
CAATGGTTTGGGTTAGGCTCAAACTTTATTAAATGGGATAAGATTTTATATACGGATATCAAGAGTAGCTATTTAGTGAACAATCAATTATCCAGAGCAATTGTCTTAGAACGTGGTATTAGACAGGGGTGTTCCCTATCGCCATTATTATTTGTTATTGTGATGGAATCCCTTGGCATAGCATTGAGGCAAAATAATAACTTTCAAGGCATATGTATTCGTGGCATAGAAAGACCACTTAAGCTGTCACAATATGCTGATGACACAACTGTGTTTGCTAGTTCAAACAATGATGTTGCAATTTTAAACCACGTACTAGAAAAGTTCCAAAATGCATCTGGTTTGAAAATCAATAAAGGAAAATCCAAAGGAATATTTTTGGGGCCATGGAAAGAGCGGAATGACCAGCCACTTGAAATCAATTGGTCTAATGATACCATTAAGATTTTAGGCATCTATTTTAGCAGGAATCCGAATACAACACAAAATTGGAATAAACGAGTATCTAAGCTTAAGAGAATATTAGCAAATTGGAAGCATCGTCGTCTTTCAATTTTTGGGTGAGTGTTTGTTGTCAACAACTTGGTATTATCTGGGCTATGGTATACAGCATATGTTGTACACATGCCAAAACATGTAGAAAAGGAGGTTATTGAGTTGATATTGTCATTCATATGGGATGAAAAGAATCATTTAGTTTCCCATCGTGTTCTCAATAATGCTAAGTTAGAAGGAGGACTTGATTTAATTGATATTAAAGTGAAATGTGGTTTTTTAAGGTTAAATTCTTTGAATGATCTTATTACATCAGATGAGATGTGGGCATGTGTTTCACGAGCTCTCATGGAGAGAATTGTAGAACCATTTCTGGCGGAGCATGTGTTTGCCTCAAAGAAGCTACATCCGAATAGCCAAGTGATACTAGATGTGTTTAAAGATCAAGTTAAGGAGTTAGAAATATTTGACAGATACATGCCTCCACCTACGTGCTGGAAGGAATTAGTAGAACAGCAATTGTAGGGCAATAGTAATATATGTTATAACAATGCAGTACTTTATCTACCGTCCTTTGCAAAATATGGCATTCAACATTTATCTATTATGATACACACTCAAACAGGTAGATGGATTATAATGCAAGAAGTAGCTAGAAAAACACATATGAGGCATATAGATGTCCAGCGGTTGCTAAATAAAATAAAACATGCTGTACCAATTGAATGGTTTCGTCTGCCAAATGTAAATAATAATAGTTTGACTCCACAACCTGCATTAGTTCTTGATGATGAGATGTTAAAATACAAGATGAGATCCGAGGAATGGTAACACATTATGAGACGAAAACAAGTAACACCTCCCATAGCAATTAAGAGATGGGATGACTCAAGCTATAAACCATCCAGTTGGAAATATGTATGGAAAATCTTACATTCACCATACATACCAGATATGGCTCGTGATTTATTGTGGCGATTACTACATCGACGGCTATGGGTGGGACACTTGACATACAAGTGCAATATTACGACTTCTGATAGGTGTTACTTATGTCAAACAGACGAGGAAACAATCGAGCAATTATTTGCGGAATGTCCAATATCGTCACAATTTTTATACTATATCAGCCAAATCTTGGCACAATTTGGAGCGAAGCCCATTGTTCTAGAAACGCATGTAGTCTTATTTAGAGAGTTTGGCGCAAGTAGTATAAATATCCTAAAGTCTGAAAGGACTATTTTAATAACAATTCTAACCATAGGTGTTTGGGCCATTTGGAAACTCCATCTATGCAATCACAATAGAGCAATAAAGGCAATATTTCGTTCATTGCTGCTGAATCATATTCCTTGCGAATATTTTATATTAAAGCAGCATGGTAAAGAAAAAGTATTCAAGGACATATGGTGCAAAACAAACATACTTTCAATAGAGTTGGAAACTGTAAAAATAAATGAGCCTGCACTAGCTTAAATCATTTAATTACTACAGCTGATTTATCTGTGTCTTTTAATTAATCTGTGTCCTGTAATTCATTTTAGTCTGCACTTTGATATTGTTATGTTTAATAATTCATGTTAACAAATAAACAGAGTGGGGTAATTTAATAATCAATCGATAAAGTAAGTTGCCATTGAATTATAAAATCGTCCCGGGTAATTTTAGAAACTTGCACAGGGTTTTATAGGGTTATTTGTCCACGGGTAATTTACAAAACCTTACAACAAAGTGAATCAAAAATGTAAACAAGAGCGCCATCTATTTCCATCTATTTTTCTGTAATTTTCCTGCTGACTATATATGTTATGCTACCCAACTGCTACTACGCCCGCTGATCTTTAAAGAATCAGCCCACTGGCGTCAGTGATTGACTTATTTGTCATTGATTGACGAGTCATTTTTCATTTGTTGAATAGTTGCACTCGCCACACGGGCCTACTACCACACATGGATTGAATGGTAATTTACAAAACCTTACAATAAAGTAAATCGAAAATGTAAACAAGAGCACCATCTATTTTTCTGTAATTTTTCTGCCGACTATATGTATTATGCTACCCAAATGCTACTACGCCCGCTGATCTTTAAAGAATCAGCCCACTGGCGTCACTGATTGACTTATTTGTCATTGATTGACGAGGCACCTTTCATTTGTTGGATAGTTGCACTCGCCACACGGGTCTACCACTACACCTGGGTTGAATAGTAATGCCTTTGTTAAGTTTTGTTTGCTATCGGATCTTTATCAGCCTATTGTTTTGTATCTATACCATTTAAGCCATATGTATTTATAGATTGTATTAATGCTCATTATTTATCTTTTGTTTTGTTGTAATATTAATCAGGCTTACTAGTTCACCAGGTTTTTTTCTGGGGGTTTGCAAGCCTTTTTAAAGTCGTTCCTCCGTGAAGTTTGTCCGACCGCGTCAGCGTTGGATTTTCAAAAAACAGCCGCAGCAGTATCATATTGTTAATGCCCTGACTCAGCTTTTCAAAAGTGATTAAATTTCTGGTTTATTTTATTACTTGAGAGTTTGTTGATTTTGTCTCAATCGTCACTGATATTAACTTTGTTCTCATATATTGTATGTTATATAGTTTATATTTAGCGCAACACAATAGTTTTCTCATGTTTAACCAACGTATCTATAGCCATCACCTACCAGTGGGACGAAAGTGTGGTGGATCTCGAAGATGGGTGGTTGCGCAACCACGTGTCTTGAAGGGTCGCCACTCTACAGTCTCAAAAGCCACACATTGTATTACTTGACAAAACTAAATGAACAAATTTCTTCAGCGACTTCTCTTTGACTGTGCCTAAACAGGTCGCTATAGACTGGTTCCACCGTATTTTAATTATTGATCTTTACATAGTTTTGCTTTCACTAGTAGGCTGTGGAGATTAGGTTTTTCTTAAAGGCAATAACGGGTCTGGGCCCAAAGGGTTCATGCAAGTTAGTTTGTAATGTGTGGTGTAGTAGTAGTAGTAGTAGTAGTAGTAGTAGTAGTAGTAGTAGTAGTAGTAGTAGTAGTAGTAGTAGTAGTAGTAGCAACATGATGGGCAGTGATTGTGGTGGTGGGCTGCGGTGCGGTGGGGTGGAGTTAGTCGTGGTGGGGTGCAGTATGGTGGGGGTGGGATTGGTGGTGGTGGTGGTGGTGGCGGTGGTGGATATTATATTATCTTATCATATAATTCAAGATGCTTCTCGACCTCTATGATAGATGATGAGCGACTACATCACCGACAGAAATAGTAATGATATACCTGAAGATTATGATGACTGTGACAATAATAGAGAATACAATGACAATGAAAATGAAAACAATAGTCTCAATAAGAATAACACTGATAGAAAACGACAATAACGACGACGACGAGGAAGACGATGACGACGTCAATGATGCTGACTATGACGACGACGGCAAAGATAACGACGACAACGGTAGCCGCCGATGGCAGCATCAACAATACAAAATCACCGAGGGCGAAAAGAACACCAATAGCAACAACAAGAACGCCAACAAACATCTTTAAATTTTCAAAAAAGGCATTCATACCTAGTGCTATTCACCTCTAGAATAACCTAGATATAATAATCAAACCAGCTCACTCACTTTCTCTTTCGAAAGCAAATCACAGATAACCTCATCAAAATTTCCAGGACCAATTCACTATACACTACCCATTCGGTAGAAGACACGAACCTATTATAACTTGCAAAGTAAAAAGTAACTGCAGTCAATTATTCACCAATAATCTGCACCCTTATCATTTGATAAAACCGGATGCTGCATAATATTATTTTAATGGCCAAAAATGGGCAAATAAAGAACGTTACTTATTAATACGGTTTCATTCACCAAATTATAACAGATGTCAAGAACATGTGTACACCATAAAACACAGGCGACAGAATAACTCTGGAGTGCAACACTTATTTAAATAAACGCGTACATAGAAACGGAAACACGTCTGACGGATTACGCAAGGCAAAAGCATACCGGATGTCAGATGATGGATTAATGCCAAGCACAGACGACCGTTTTTCATCTGTTTTTTTCAACGCAAGCAGGACGAATGCAGCCGCAGATCGGATGAACGCATTCGGGCATTCGGTGTTAATGACTTCCGCCTTCATCTCCGATACCTCAATCAGGGGCTGGAGGATGAACCTTTTCTTCGGGAAACAGTAGCGAAACATGATCTAGTTGCCATACCGGTCTTGACCCAGACGCTTCTTGAATTTGTCTGTCAAATCAGTCAGCATATACCATCACAATTGATGGGATTGAGCGAGAACGTTTTCGCGTCTGCCCAATACTCTAGGGCTTCCTTTTACGTTGGCGGCATCAAGATCGTCCCCGTAAACCAGATCAGCGAGGAACGTTGAGTAGGCAAATATCGGCTCCATTGTATACAGGAGGGTTTAAACGGAGCCAATCATACGTCTGCTACTCCAAAGTTGCGAGAACGTGATCACTCCATCCCTGGTGGCTAGATGTGTGGTGCAGTATCGGACAGAATTGGCCCTCTTCAAGGTAGCTCATTATTCCAACACATACATACATACCGATGTGTTACATCCGCCTCCAGGCAATGCATATCGCAGTTCTCTGACAGAAGTCGGCTTGAATGCCATAGAGTACCTTGTGCCAGCACAAATGGGATGTCGAGTGCCCATTTAGAGTTCATGACGCTGCTTCTCATTGACTTATCAACATGATATCACATCAGCGATACCTGCCGACCATTGCTGAACTGAAGGTAATAAAGGGCTGTCTCTCCATTCCCACTGAGGAGATAAAGGAGCTGAATAAGTAGACCACAATTTGCTGACAAGAAGGTGAGGGACGGATGCAGCAGAGCTGGTATCAACGAAGGGACCACGAATTGATGACGCCCGGCTTACGGTAATCGGCGAAACGAAACAACAAACCGAAAACGGTAATCAACGAAACGAAACTAAACAAAACAATACTACTATTACTACTACTACTACTACTACTACTACTACTACTACTACTACTACTACTACTACTACTACTGCTGCTGCTGCTGCTGCTGCTGCTGCTGCTGCTACTGCTGCTGCTACTACTACTACTACTACTTTCTTCTTTTTTTTTAAATCCGACGCTGACGCAGTCGGATACACTTCACGGAGGAACTCCTTTACAAAAGGCTTGCAAACCCCCATAAAAAATCGGATGAAATAGCAGGCTTTATTAATAGAATAACAATACAAACCTAACATATCAAAACAGTGCAAGCTAAAATACTCTATTATCATATACCACAACCGTGGCATAACTACATAGAAAACACAATTAATAAAGAGCTGATAACGTAACATAATTCAACAAAGCCATTACTATTTGCACACCGTGTAGTAGTAGGCCCAAATGGCGAGCATAGCTAACCAAGAAGTGGTAAAGTGACTCATCAATAATTAGAAGTAAGCTACTGCTACTCATTGACGCCATTGAGCCGATTCATGACCGGCAGGCTAATTAGATCATATGTAGTTTAACGTAGCACACCGTATAGTAGTAGGACCAAATGGCGAGTGCAGCTCGCCAACAAGTGGCTAGGTGACTCGTCAATAAGTAACAAAAAGTCACTCATTAACGCCAGTTAGCCGATTCTTAAATGCCCGGCGGACGTAGTAGCCTTTATGTAATATAATGCACAAAGCAAAAGTATACAAACTATGACTACATAGATGGCGCTTTGGGTCCACATTCTAAGTTTCCTTCATTGTAAGTTTTTGCAAATTTCCCTGGACCAAATACACCTACAGTAAACATTTACAACAGGAAGCTAATTGTAAGATATCACACTCTGTTAACTTGAAAATCGGATCACCTCCAGAATATTGACATAATGCTCATTTGATATTTAAATATACTGATTCCCAAGGTTAAGATATTCGTCAAGATTAGAGTCTCCTAAGTCATTAAAATTTTAAAATAAAGGCAATTAAATCAAATTAAAATAGCATTTATCAATATACAGCAAGGAGTGGGTGTGCTAGCTTGCACAAGTTCCGCTTCTGATATTTTAGATATCCGTATTCAATTGATACTAGGCCATTTTTGCACCATACGTCTTTAAATATATTTACTCTCCTATGTTCTACTAGCCTGTAAAATTCACAATGAATGCAGTTTATCAACAATGATCGAAATATAGCTTGTATGGCTCTTTGATAGTCGTTGCCGGTTTTATCTCTGGCCTCTGAACACCGATGCTTCCAGATGGCCCACACTCCTACAGATAACAGGGTTATTAACAATTCTTTCCCCTTGCTATTAATGATTCGTCCGATAGTTGAGCAATCTTTGAACAAAATTGTTTCAGCCACTAAATTCACATATTTGGTTCCAAATTTAGCAAGGAGCATATTGATATATACCCAAAAGCCTGTAGTTATGCGACACTGAGTAAATAGATGGTCTATCGTTTCCTCCTCAGTATTACATAATAAGCACCGGTCTGTACTTGTTATTTTACACATATAAGTCAGATGGCCGACCCATAGCCTTCATGGAATAATCGCCATGCCAGGTCCCGTGCATTTCCTGGTAGACAAGGTAGGTGTATTGTTTTCGAGGCATTTTTCCAGTTCTTCGACGCGCATCCTAAATTGTTCCAATGCCTAACCACAATAGGGGTCTGTCTCCGACTTTGCATAATAATTCTATCCTAGTCTATAGATGCCATGTTGTATTTTATATGTTCTAGCATAAATACCAATATTGGTTGCAACATATCAATGTTGCCACGTGCTTTCGGCAATTTGAACCATACAGCAGGTATTGCATTCTTTATTCTAACAAATAAGCGCTGAGCATATAACATTGATGTTATTCTTTCTACATCTTGCATCGCAATCCATTTACGAGATTTAGGATTTACCAAGTCACGTAAATATTGAATACCATTTTTGGCCATATATAATACAGCATCATTATCACGAATCAACTCGTTGCTCCAAAAAACGTTGTTCTAAGGCATCTTCCCAACAACTGGGATGTGGCATTGATCGTGTAAATATTTTTAAGGCTTCGAGCTGTTCTTTATATACATTTGGTGTCTTTTGATGATTAGGTGGCAGTTTATTGCACATAAATAAACATCCTACTGGAAATGGGTCTGCATACCTATGGAGAAGTGCCCTTGAAACACTTGACCAAGATGAGTTTGAAGTGAGGATCTTATTCAAGAATGTCAATTTTAAAGAAGCACACTTTGCTGAAACATTAACCAAATCCAGGCCTCGGCATGCTTTTCATTGGTGAGGATCGACTGTGATACTAAATGGGCTTTGTCCTCCCATAAGAAGGACAACAGTAACGTGTTGATATTTGCCTCTACTGAGTTGGGCATATAAACTACAGAAGCGGTATACCACACTCCAGATAAAATTAAATTATTACGGACAAATGTCCTGCCAAAGACAGTTAGGCGACGTCGTTTCCAATTTAGTATTGCAAACTTTAGCTTGGATAGCCTTTCTTCCCAGTTTAGTAATACATTTTGTCCTCTACTAAAGTAAATACCCCAAATTTTTATGACATCATTTGACCAGTTATTATCCATCACATTGTCAGTTCTGCCCTTCCAATCGCCCAAAAATAAGCCCTTAGATTTGTCTTTATTGACTTTAAGCCATGATGCCTTTTGAAAATATGTTAATACACCATTCAAAATTCTAAAATCCGTATTTTCACCCGCAAACACAATCGTATCATCTGCATATTGAGAATACATTAGTGGCCTTTCCACGCCACGTATACATATTCCTTGAAAGTCATTGCGTTGCCTCACAGTGGCCCCAACGATTCCATAGTTATGACGAATAGAAGCGGGGAAAGTGAGCAACCCTGTCTGACTCCTCGTTCCAATACTACAGGTTCGGATAGTTGGTTGTTTACAAAATAGCAACTTCTTTTATCAGTATATAAAATATTTACCCATTTAATAAATCTTGAACCAAAGCCAAAATGGTCTAAAGACTTAAAGAAGAGATCCCATTCTAGTCTGTCAAACGCCTTCTCGTTATCAAGTGCTATTATTGCTGCTGGGATAGTGTTGTTTAATATTGATCTTCCTGGCACAGAGCAGGTTTGATCATCATCAAGGACTTCTCCTTAATGTTAGTTCCCAGTAATAATCTTATAATCTACACAGAGTAGAGAGGCTGGTCTATAATTATGTATTCTATTCCTGTCACCCCTCTTTTAAATAAGCCGAACATATGCTTGGGCCATCGATGGAGGGAGATGCCCTTGCTTAAAAATTCTGGTTGATATTTCTTCTAATACTGGCCCAAATATGTGCCAGAATGTTTGATAAAATTCAACTGGATGTCCGTCGCATCCAGGAGACTTTTCTAACTTCACACCTTTGAGGGATTTTGTCAAATCATAAATTGTTATTGATTGCTCACAGCTTTCGCGACATGAATCTGGAAGTCTTTTCGTTATATTAGCTAAAACATCTCTAGTTGCAGTTTCATAGCTTCCCTCAGATTTATACAATGATTTGTAAAATTTGGATACTGTTTCCATCATTTCTGCATTTGAGCACACTGATACTCCATCATTAGTCTTCAATCAGCGCATTAATTTCTCTATGCCTCTTGCTTTTTCCAAGTTACAAAAGTAAGTGTAGGCTTTTCGCCTTCGGTGTGCATTTATGCTCTTGACCTTATTTTGGCGCAATCAAACTGATATTGCTGTATTTCATTTAGTCTTCCTTTTAATTTAACTAATAGTTCGTAATAATTATATTCCCCATCATTAATTTTCTTATTAATCTTACACAACGACCTCTGAACCGCCTTTTTACGCTTTCGTATTTCTCGTGCTTTCCTGATGGAATACTCTCTTGAAATATATGTCAGGTCTGATTTAGCATCTTCCCACCAGTCTGTTATACATTCATACGAACCTCTTCTTTCATCCCAATGCCTCCAACAACTTCCCACACAGTTGCGATAGCAACTATCTCGTAGCAATGCTACATTACGTTTCCAAAATCCATCTCCTCGTTTGACCCAGTCAGCATTGTCTAATGCGATGGAAAACATATTGTGATCAGAGAAAGTTACTGGTTTTATGTTAGTTTTACACGTGTAACCTTTCAGTGATAGTTCTACATAGATCCTGTCTAACTTTGAAGCTAACCTTCCATCGGTTGAAAACCAAGTAAATTCCCGGCCTTCTGGATGTTCAATCCGATAAGTGTCTACCAAGCTTTTATTTTCACAAATGTTTTTCAAAATATTATCCCATGTGTCATTAAAATTAGACCTAGAGTTTATGTCTTTAGCCTCGTCTAATATGCAATTAAAGTCACCGCCCATCATTAGGTTTGCAGGCGTTCTGTCTTGAATTATTGTGGAAACATCATTTAGAAATTCACCGCGCAATTGATGAGAGGTAGGTGCATAAAGGCACATCAAATTGAAACTTGTGTTTAGTACATCAATTAATACACACGTCCATCGTCATTCGTATCTGATGACGACGATATAACGTCAACATAGTTGAGACAGCTGGGCAGGATAAGAATGGCCGCACTATTATCTTAAGAATAACAAATCTTCCCTTTTGAAATATCTTTGAGAGATTCATACACTTCAGGTTTTTTAATGTTGGTCTCTTGTAGAAAAGCAATATCATCTCTCTCATTTGCTTATTCTTCAAGCAAGTGGCGCTGCTTGAATTCGGTATTTAATCCTCTGCAATTGATGGTGCAGATAATCATAATTTGTAAAATGATGTTTACACCCGCCATCATTAGATTAACATGATTTGGGGATTTTTAGCTCGTTTCTTAGACCATTTACCTGATTTTCCTGCGAATTCAATGTTTCCGAGTTCTACCACAGACAAATATTCATATTTGGAAATATCAGAATCATGGCGCAGTAGACGATATATCACGCCTCCCGCCGTCACATATGGCACTAACACTTCACCCCCTTCTGATCGGTAGATTACCATTTCATCTTTCATCTGTGAACTCTGTGTGTTTGAATGGACACATCTGATTCTGCAACTGACATTGTATCATCATCCATATCATTTACTTCAATCTCAGATTCTGAGCTATTGTCTTCTTTATGACTCTTATTACTACTTAAGTTACATTTGGCTGGAGCGTCATTTACAATATCTTCAAGCTGACTTAAATCAAGTGGGTTTAGCGGAAAATCGACTGAACTTTCCGTCTTCTGAGTCCTAAACTTATCCTGTCCTAATTGTAATTCATCTTCTAAGGAATTGTAAACTGGGTCTTCTGTAAGATCATCATTTTTCTGCGTACCTTTTACAGCCACGTTTGTCTCCACTGCATTTTGATATTTTCTTGACTTAAGGTTATACCCTCCTCTAATACTTGAATTTCATCAACTGCAGTTACTTTAACAGGATTTGATGATTTGTTTGTGTCATTTCCAGTGGCATGAACCACAACAACAGCTTCCGTAGCGATTGCTTCAGAAGAATTTGACTCAGTAGCATCCTTTAATGAGCGATTATCTCCTGATACAGAGGGCTTGTTTTGATTTTTTGGACAGCACCATTTAAAATGGTCAACTGAACCACAGGGCAAACATGTGTTTCGATTGGGACAATCTGTTGCCAAATGATCAGTACTTAGGCAGAACCGGCACTCTTTAATTTGCCCTCTATACCATAAGGGCAGGACAAAGCTAGCATCAAGCGTCAATCTGCTTGGTAATGGGCTATCCACTTTAATAAACCAGATGCGTCTTACACAGTTTCCTAGCGTTCTGTCAAAGGGATACGTTTCCCATTCAATCTTTTGAACTATGCAATACTCTTGAGTTCATTCATGATTCTGTCATCTGGAATTTCTAGTGGAACTTTCTTCTTCACTAGCAACCTATCTGACTCGATTTCCTCTACGTTACAAACTTCGCCTTTTACAATAAGAACATCTTCTAGAAGCTTTTCCTTGACCCCCTCAGTTGACACTGTTACATTCCATACAGTTTTAGTAACATTGATAAGGCCCTGCAAAGCAGCAGGTCCCGCGCCAACGACGTCCTTTAACCGATGATACACGTCGATAGCCGTGACTCCCCACCCATTAGTTCTTATTTTAAGGCTTAGGGTACGCTTATAGGTTACCATGGTGTTTTATAAAAAGAGGAAACCCATACTACTACAATATATAATGCAAAAATATAACACCAAGACGTCGGGGAAAGAGCTAAACACTAAATAAATCGTGTCCCCTTTTGAAACTCTGACGTCTACCAACAAATATACGAATAGAGAGCACAGTCGCAGATTTGTTAGTTTGAACCACTTTCTAAGTGGTTCACTAACACCTAACCGATTAAAGTGGTTCCCTAATGCATACTAACATATTACCGAAAATGGAGACACAAAATTCGCTCCAACCAATATAAGAATTTACAAATTAAACATAAAGTTTGAAAGGAAATACTAATACAAAATATATGTATAAAATGTATTTACTACTACTACTACTACTACTACTACTACTACTACTACTACTACTACTACTACTACTACTACTACTACTACTACTACTACTACTACTACTACTACTACTACTACTACCACTACTACTACTACTACTACTACTACTACTACCACCACCACCACTACCACTACCACCCACACCCGCTACCACCGGGTACGGGTATGATCTGTGTGTGTAATTGGCGTCTTTATGGTCTGGATTGCTGGCATTAAAGAAGCATGACTATTTTCTAAATAATTCTATCAGCCTCTCACATTCCAGTGCGCTTACTATGAATTTAACTTTTGTAACACGTACATGATAATAGCATGCCTATTTATATTTTTTTTTTTGGGGGGGGGCGTTAATGCCGCAATAATAACGTCATTTTGAAGGAATCCCGCATCCGAATGCTATATATCCGTATCTGAATGAAATCGCTACATGTCGCGATACGGACAGGTTTCGCATACGCATACAGACATATATTGGATCATACAATCTATTTGTAATTGTAGCGAAAGAAATCTCCGATTCGCATGCATGTTAATTGAGTCCTAGAATATTTGTGTTCGTATTTGTCGCCATAATTGTAACGTCTTTGTAACGCTCGGTGGTGAGGAGTTTTCTTCTCTTGAATAGAGACGGGAGTGGCGCCCTCTGCTTGTTTGACTAAATAGCTTGTTCGACTTTAGTATATTTCATTTAGCGTCGTTGTCTGTTCTGTTGGCAACATTGATGTCTGTTCGGTTTCTTATTGTTGTCTGTTCTGTGTGTCGTAGTTGTCTGTTCTGTTTGTCGTAGTTGTCTGTTCTGTTTGTCGTAATTGTCTGTTCTGTTTGTCGTAGTTATATGTTCTGTTTGTCTTAGTTGTCTGTTCTGTGTGTCATTGTTGTCTGTTCTGTTTGTCGTAGTTGTCTGTTTTGTTGGCCGTAGTTGTCTGTTCTGTTTGACAATACTATAGTCTGTTTGACAATAGTCTCTTCTGTTTGATATTAGGCCGTTCTGTTTGACACATTAGTCTGTTCTGTTTGATAATAACCTGTTCTGTTTAACAATATTATGTTCTGTTTAACAATAGTCTGTTCTGTTTGAAACATTAGTCTGTTATGTTTGGCATTAGTCTGTTCTATTTGACGGCGTTGCCTCGATTGTTTGGTATTTCCTTCTGGTCCATTTGAGATTAGCCTGCTCCATTTGAGTTTTGTATTTTTGGCGGCGATGGCCTTCCATACCAGCGCCTCATTCGCCAAAGTCTACTGACGTGTCTACCAGGTATAGTTCAACGGACGGCAGGCGTGTATAACATTCAATAATGGTCCGGCAGCTGATAGACATGTATAACAAGTTAAATGTTCGTGTCAGAACATATTTTGAAACTCCAGTAGCTCGCTATGATCAAACTATGAACTTGGGTGGTGAAAAATTAGCACGTATTTATCTACAGATTCTAAGATACTAATGGGATTTGAATCAATCAATGAATCGTTCCGGTTTTAGCTATGCCCGTCCATTTCTAGTTAAGCTCCACCCACACCTCGCTCGTGTTGGAATATATCGATCTCTGTACTCCCTGACTATCATTGAAAATAACATTCCACACTATGGCAGCACCAGCGCCCAGTCAAAATTACTTTCAAGATATTCAACATAATATTTATTAAATGTTTAAGACATGCAATTCGTACAACGTGTCAGACTATTAAGCTTTAAAGACGGACTACATCGAGTTATGCCATAATTAATTATGATGCCCTCTTACACGTCACTTAGTTGATTATGACGTCATATGACGTCAGATGGTGGATATATAAATTGGTACGGTTAATTGCGTGCCATGGTCATAGAAATCGTATACATAGAAAGAGCATTGGCTAAGCCGCTCTCTACAATGCGGGACAGCAATAACAGCTACAGCAGTGGTAGCAAAATCAGTAACAGTAATAGTAATAGTAAAAACTGCAACAGCATTCAGCTGAATGATGCTGAATATGTAAAAGCCATGGACAGTAGCAAATAGCAATTATCCCTCATGTAACTTAATGTCAGCAATAAATAAGCACTATCTATCTTGTCTGGGAGTCATCTATACACTTGTCAAGACTGTAGTCATAATTTCAAGGCAAATTTCAAACTAAATTCTCAACGAAGCCGGCAGCAAAAAGAACGCAAGACTACGTGCAATTCTTTTTTTAAATATTGTGATTGAATGTTACTGTTGTTGTGAGTAGCAACAACTTTCAGTGGAATTGTTTTCAAACTTATCATCATAATTCTTACTATGCCAAAGCGAATTACCCCAATAATCCTGCGGGGATCAGCATTGGTCTAATTACATGACAGCGCTTGCTGATGTCATTGTCATCGCCGCCATCAACATTGACATTGTCATTAACAGTATTTTTATTATTTATTATTATTATTATTAGTAGTAGTAGTAGTAGTAGTAGTAGTAGTAGTAGTAGTAGTAGTAGTAGTAGTAGTAGTAGTAGTAGTCGTTATAGTAGTAGTAGTAGTAGTAGTAGTAGTAGTAGTAGTAGTAGTAGTAGTAGTAGTAGTAGTAGTAGTAGTAGTAGTAGTAGTAGTAGTAGTAGTAGTAGTAGTAAGTAGTAGTAGTAGTAGTAGTCCAGTGGTAAATATTCAAAAATAGTCTTCTCTTTGCTCTGCAAATGGACATTTCTGAAGACCACTGCCGAAGCCGTTTTCGGCTGATATGACTGCCAAAGGATTAAATAGCATCTAATAGAGATTATCTACCAGCCTTAATCATTAACCCTAGAAAATGAAACAGAGAGTTCAATGTAAATTCCCTGGAAACTTATTTTTAAATATATGAAATATCATATTTATTTTGAAAAGATTTTGACTGAAACTCTTCCTACCTTTAGCGAAAATAACTTTCAATCAAATTGTTTTTAAAATAATTAACCAGATTCTCTAATGCGTTAGAAACGCGGCATGCGTATTTGTGCAGAAGGAAATGAGGCATTGGCTGGCTCACTATCACACTGCAGAGAGGTAGAGCGGGGTGGGGTGGTGGGGTGGGGGTTATGGGGTTGGGGTGGGGATGGTACGTGTTGTTTCTAGGCAAATTAATGATAACATACAGATAGATGTGTGTGTAGTTGTCATGTATCTAAACTATAAAGAATTTTTTGCTAAGAATTTGGTATCATTTAAAAACCACATTGTCACATGGATCATCTAGATTTGATTTTAAAATATCAAGTAGTTCTTATGCAACAGGGGTTTGTATTAGGGTAATATGAGTTTTTCCTATTGGTTTCTATAGTGAAGAAATTGCTTTTTGGGAGCAACAAGAGGTCGCCCAGTGAATGCAAAACCGGATACAATGCTCTTTCTAGTTAATATAGTAAGATTTCTAGGGTCATGGCCCGTTGTTTTCCACGCTACCAACATCACAATCACCATACACATACGCACGCACACATGCGCGCGTGTGTGTGTACGAACGCGCGTGCGCAAGCACACGCATGCACACGCACTCGCGGCAAATCTCCGATAAATGATATATTTGATTGACATATCATATTTATTAACGTATGTCTCCGACAAACTGGGTAATTTGCAATAGACTTTAGATGAAATTAGATTTCTATGAATGTATGTAACAATAATAACATGTCCAAAGGGCCTGTATCGCTCACCTGGAACAAAGGCGTTTCAATTAGAAAGGTCATCACACCGGCACAGTGGTTCTCGAGAAGACATTTTATACTCCTTATTGGTTTAATATGGAAGGTTTTGGCGGGAGAAAACTCCAAGATGGCCGCCAAGCCCTTTTGCCAGACAGTTTCGAAAGTGTCAAATTTGCATGCCGGCAAAAACCTATAAAAAAGAATGTCGGCATCCAAATCCCATCAATAAAATAATCCAATAGTCCCTAATCATATCTTTGCCCGGTTCGTTCAGCGTTTCTTGAGAAGAAGTTGTTTTCACAAAAATATGTCATCCAAGATGGCTGCCGAAACATTTAGCCAATCAGGTTTCCTTGAACAAACTTGGTTAATCTGTTGCCCTAGGTGATACTTTATGAGTTCAGAATGGTTTCAGAGAAGATTTTTAAATACGTTTCTAAAAATCGATCAAAATCCAAGATGGTCACCGGCCAAATAGGTCGATCGGCTTCCTTTGCACAAACTTATTGCTTTAGTATGGGAGTTTTTGGTGGGGAAAAAGATCCAAGATGGCTGGCAAACCGTTTATCCGACAGTTTCGAAAGTGGCAAATTAGCATGTTCAAAAACCTATAAAACCCAAAATTCGGCTTCAGAATGTATTAAATTAACAAATCCTATATGGCCGCCAAACACACTACATTTTACTCTGTTCATAGAGGCCACGTGTTCTTTACGTAACAAACTTTTTAAATCGCACTTAGTCCCTAATTGTGTCTCCAAAATTTCGCACCAATCCTTCAGCGATTCTGAAGAAGTTATTTTCGCGAAAATCTAGGACATCCAAGATGGCCGCCGAAGCATTTGGCCAAACAATTTCCCTTGAACAGACTTAATTGGTTCAGCTGTTGCACTAGATGATGTTTCATAAGTTTTGAATCGATAGCCCAAGTTATTTCACAAAAGAAGAATTTTAAAGACATTTCTAAATATCGGTCAAAATCCAAGATGGTCGCCGGCCAGATCAGTCGATCGGGCTCATTTGGACAAACTTGGATCTATGCGCTAAGGATGCTTCTTGTCAAACATACATGAAATCGGCACAGTGGTTCTTGAGCAGATGCCATTTAAGGAAAAGGTTGAAGGATGGCAGAGGGGCGGATTGATGGATGACAGACTGACGAGGGGCGAACGACGGATGGTCGCCATGGCTTAAGCTCACATTTGCCGTTCAGGTCAGGTGAGCTAATAATTAAGTCGAATGAATGAATGAATGATTAAATGAATGAATGGATGGATGGATGGATAGATGGATGGATGGATGAATGGATGGATGGATGGATGGATGGATGGATGGATGGATGGATGAATGGATGGGTGGGTGGGTTGGTGTGCCGGTTCTGGGTTGTCGGGCTGGCGGGCAGGTGGGCAGATGGACGGACGGAAGATCGAACGAACGAACGAACGAACGAACGAACGAACGAACGAAAGAAGGAACGAACGAACGAACGTATGAACGAACGAATGAATGAATGAATGAATGAAGACTGGGAGAGAGATGGATGGACAGACGGACGGACCGACAGGAAAGCAGACATACACTACCCTCTTTAGCTTACTGGTCGAGGGTAATAAAGAAATAATTCCTAATTTCACTTACAAAGCTTACTATAATGAACATTTCCATTTTTAGATATGCCCCTCCCACCTCGAGCTGAGCTCCGCCTACACCTTACTCGTGTTGGGCTGGATCGATCTCTGAACTCCCTGACCATCAATTTCCAGAAGACTATACAGGTAAGCTATTGAATATTTTGGAACTAATTTGATAAGGCGCTGTTGCAGCAACATCGTCCAGTCCAATTAGTTGCAAAATATTCAATATCATGTTTATTAAATAGTAGAGACAAGAAATTTGTACAACGTGGCTGACTATCAATAATTAAAGACGGGCCAAATATAATAATTTATTACGTAATGATTATGACGTCATCTTAAACGCCGCTTAGCTGATTATGACGTCATATGATGTCGGCTGATAGAGGAATACTCTGGAAAGGTGAATTAGCCTAAGTCATCAAATGCGCACAAATGAACTAGCGACATTTGAACATATGATTAGAAAGTTCAAGAATCAAACATGATTGGAACTGGTTTACTTTTTCTAATAAGATCCGTCGATTTGAACAAAGGGAGAGCGCTAAACATGTTATTTGCGAAAACCCGGGATGGTAGATTAAATTATTTATGATAATGAGATTATTCACTTTCTAACCGGGAAAAGCTTTTCAAAAATTTAATAAAATTTGAACTAAAAAAAAAAAAAAGAGAAGCACATGTGACCTTGCACAGCTATAGTCAATAATCAATTCGGTGTAAGTGAATGAGGCAGAAAATAAGGACAACAGAATTGCATTAATCAACCGACCTACCGATCAATCAATAAATAAATAAATAAATAAATAAATAAATAAATAAATAAATAAATAAATAAATCAATCAATTAATCAATCAATATAATGTATACTAACCAGTTCGATTATCTTGACTCCAGCATGAGCCAATACCTGTTGCAATCACTCTCCGTTATTATCCCTGTAAATTCAGACTGAGTGGCTGCAAACAATCTAGCGAACGATTGCCTCGTTTCTGACGGTGCGCTAGGGAATCCGATGAACGTGTTGACATTACAATAAATACACCCACAAAATGCACACAGTGTCAGAGAGTTGTTAGCTAGGAATTATCAGAGAGATGGTCTTTCGTGTATGTACTGAACCTAGACTGGTATTATTATGCCCGACACTATCAGCAGCTTCACCACCAACACACGCTGAAAAAGTGGCAGCGGCTGTAACACTGGCGGCGGCGATGACGGTGGCAGAAGGGTGATCAGTTGAAGAGGTAGTTTAGACCGAGCGGTGACTGGAGGAAAGTTAGACGAGGCGAAAATAGAGGAATGGTAATGAAAACCAATCAATCCGAGTCTACTAACGCCACGCGCGAACCTTAACGTGATCGCACATCTGGGGCACTCATAAGCGAACACACGAGGACAACACTAATCAAGACAATGCCAGTTTGGTTCGATTTCGTCGGCAAATATGGCACGGAGGATTCATCAGACGGCAGATTACATTAATGGCTGCTTGCGAGGAAGGCTTTGCAATGTCATTATTCAAATCATCTAAGCATCCCCACACGTACCGATATCCACTAACACCGTTTGGAAGAATTGAGCTTATGAGCAGCAATACGATAGACTTTAAGGCTTTTAGCATTGGGTTTGTCTGTTGCGGTCACAATCGATTAATCTGGCGTGGGCTTAATAATTCACCTAAAAGTAATGCCCCGGCTTCGTTTTGGACTGTCCACAACTAAGAAAATTATACAAAAGCAATACCAAAACCTCCCAAAAGGCATTAAGATTGTTCAAAGCCGTACATTCTAACTGCAGCTAGTGTATAGGCATATATTTTGTCGCTTGTTAGTAGTTTTGGGCCATGGTTCATGACTATGTTTATTGGTAAAAGCACTCTGATCAACCGTTCCTGACCCATGTACTAACGGAAAAGGTATTAACCACCAACTGTTTCAATTGTTAGGCCAAGCCGTTTTGGTGATTGACGGTTAAGCACTGGTGATGGCCAGTGGAGACCAGCAGATGTTAAGACCTCTGGTGAATATGCTAACTGATTTGCAGAAGCAGTATACAAGATGGGGAAACATTTGACAGAATAGACATTGCATTTGACAGGTATAGGAAAGACGGAATCAAAGCCGGAACAAGAGTCAGACTCACGCAGGGACTACATCCATTACGCCGTAGAATAGAAAGTAACTCAGTTCCTCTCCCATCTGGTTGGTCTAACGGCATTGTTCGTCATGAAAACAAGACAGGCCATGCCTTGCTCCTTTCAAACAAAATAATTAAGCACTGTGGATAAAACTATGATAATTTCATAGGGATTTAAAGAAGCAGTGAATCTTCCAACATGGCACTAGATGTCTCGACACTTGAAGCCAATCATTAGGAAGTTGACACCCGCTTGATTTTGCACCGCGTTCATTTCAATATGGAACCGAGTGTCGTGTCTGTGCGTGACAAAGATAGGTTCTTGTGCTTTTGATAGCACAGTATGATAAAATTGGATACTTAAACCTGTTCATCAAAGCAGGTATTAACCAAAAATCCAAAATACCTTAGAATACATGAGATTCGAAAGCAAGTACCCATCGCTCATGTGGAAGCAATACTTGCGTTTCATGCCATTACTGGGTGTGGCAGTGAATTTCAGCCCAGTGATCACAGCAAGAAAATAGCTTGGCAGATTTTCCAACAACATCACAACCTGCTGAGTAACATGGCAAGGGGACTACTCACAAAAGATGTTATAAGATCCGCGGAGAAATTTCATCCGTGAGGTATGGTAAGTCCAGTGTAGATACATGTGATGCGGTACGAGTCAAGTTGTTGTGCATGGGAGGTGCACGAAAGTCTCTTCCACCAACGACAGATGTGGCAAACGTCCACATTCTGCTTTCCCAATGACACGCAAGTGTCTGAAACAAAGCTCATTGTCCTTCGCCAGACCTTCGTTCCGTAACAGACATGGGGTGGATATATAGAGATGGTCAGTTAGTTTCACAGCTACTCTCGCTGCCTACTATACCGAAAACATGGTCAGCGATCATGTCCTGTGGATGTACCAAGGATATCTCGGTAAGCTTTGCAGCTGTAGGAAAATACACCTATCGTGGATAGAAGCATGCAAGTGTAGGAAGCTGGAGTAAAACTCATGATGATTCTGAAAAAATAATCAGCTGCAATTATGTCGCAATCGATTATTGTACGCATATTTATGACAGCTAAGGTTATATTGAACATGATGCCACTGTGGTATTCTTCGCAAACAAATAGCCCTGATAACACGGCCTTACTCGGCGGGTACCAGGCCAATACCTGGCTACTTCTGGCCCAGTTAGCTGCATTATCAGGGAGCATAGCTCACATACGTTTAAATGTGTGACCAGTCACTATTGGATTGCTGGTGGATTTCTGCATTGAACGACCAACAGGAATGAAGACAGTTATGTACGTGTATATAATTGTACCATATTGTACCAAATTATCGCGATATGGGAGTAAACTTTAGTTCCGCTTTTTATGGTGTTATAGCTGTGGCAATACTTTATACTATGACAAAGCATGTATGCCTACATGTTGTGTTTCAAATGTATTTATGTACGTCATGTGAAATATATGTGTAAATCACATTGGGGTAATTCAGATCACAGTTAAACTTTTTTAAACCACACACACGCGCGCACACACGCACACACGCACGCACGCGCGTACACACACGCACACACGCATACGCACACACGCGCACACGCACACACGCACGCACGCACGCACTCACGCACGCACGCACGCACGCACGCACACACGCCCCACAATGAAAAAAGCACCTGCTAAATACAATTGATATAACAATTAAAAATGCATAATATTTCATTTTATAGCTGTTATTATATAAAACATTTATAATTTAAAGTGGCATGGTTAACAAAGGTGCTATTACTATAATGGTGTGGATCGTGTAGGAATGTGGCACCTGCTAAATACAATTGATATAACAATTAAAAATGCATAATATTTCATTTTATAGCTGTTATTATATAAAACATTTTTGATTTAAAGTGGCATGGTTAACAAAGGTGCTATTACTATAATGGTGTGGATCGTGTAGGAATGTGGCCCACATTAATATAGGCAATGTATTGGGAAAATGGCGAAAATGGCCGCCATTTTGAATCGACCATTAGTGGTTCAAAACCTCAGAATTCAGCCCGCCATACACCTGTATTGAACTCAGCACACCTGAATGCATCTAAAAAGTATGAATTGTGGCCGTTAACACGATTTGCGTCCACCTCTTTTAATATGCACAAACCTGCCGATTATGCCTAGTCTACATCTCAAGAGGAACAGACACGGCTACGATATGTAGCACGATAAGTAGCACGGATCGCATAGGGCCGGGCCAGAATGGCCCATACCGGCATGTTTTCCTTCACCTCCCTAAAACGGCCATTATGGTCTATACGCATAGCACGTGTCTACTAACGCTCTTAAAGCGATGCTAATCTCATCTCAGATGTTGTATTGCACTGACAAAACATGGTTTATTGATTCGATATCATTCATATCCTGTCACATTCCCTGATCTGTATCGCAAATATCTGTTTTGTAATATGGAGTAAATGTTGAACAATGATCGACACCATTTTGTCTCCTCAAGCTATTGTGTGTGATATCATGTAAGCTCCAATGCATCACATTCTTTATTATGTAATACTTATCCCATTGAATATTTTGAAGCTAATTTGACCGGAAGTTGTTGTTGCCTATACCCGCAACAACTTCCAATCAAATTGGTTTCAAAATATTCAACAGCTTACATGTAGGATTGCTTTTATACCACATTGCCCACTATGGATGGCGCCTCTATGACTGAGGGTATATACCGAGGCAGAAACACTAGGGTTTTTCTGATTGGTTGACAAGTAAATCATGACAGCCATCATATAGTGTAGAAATGTACCAACATTTAACTACTAAATCTTGAATATCTTTCCTTAGCGTGATAAAAAGCTTAAAATTATCTGGATAGTTTATGACCGGCGTGTTAGATCACCTGAATAGCTATCAAGAGATGGGATATGTTATCCTTTAAAATAATCCGTCCATAAGATCGTCTACCGCGCATAGGCGATACTCCAGATAGGCCAAGCAAGCCGTGCCTTAGGTATGGAGCTGGCATCGTTTGTGTATATATTTCCCGTATTTCCTAAATTGTTTTGGCGAATCTTAGCCCAAATTCCGTCAGGAATCTAAATCTATCCTCCAAATTTAAATCGGATAAGAACCGGCGGAAATATTAATTAATATAAAATAAGCGTATGTGCTACACGCCCGCACTGGAGCAGACGCAATAGTATATATGACGTCATAACACGTGACCTCATAGATTTGCCTGCTTGTGACAACCGCGTGTAAATTGGCTGAATCGTGTCTTTTCATTACATTGAAAACTATAAAAGGAGCTTTATCGGCCCAAAAGCGGCAGTCGTGATAGAGTGGTCATTCGAAACAGATGTATGTTCAAAGCACTATGGCGAGCAGCTAATGCAATCTACAACGGTGTAATTTCCTGTAACTCCTTACGCTAAAGAAAGTCCCTCAACAGTATCGAAACGAATTTTCGCGGCACAAACCTTGGGCTAAACTCAAACCAAAAGTAATCGGCCTGAGCCGAAACATCGGCTAGCCGAACACGCACCAAATCTTCTGGTCGGCGAATCCCCAGCAAAAATACAAACACACTTCGGTTACTTGTACTCAAAAGTAATATCTTGCATAGACTCGTGAGCCTCTCGACGGCTACAATTGATATCTATTGGCATATCTTATTCGTATCACAACTGAAATGTGGTCTATCTTCATGCACCATATTTGTGCCAAAAAACGGTGCTAACTCACTTCCCGTTAAGCCGAAATCACTGTTCCGCTCGAACTAAACATATTATCAAGCCGATTCTTCTCGGGCTTAAGCTGTTGATACCGTTAGGAGATTTTTCACTGTTCAGAACATTGCATACTGCGCAGTACCTGAGCTTGTCGCACCGTTTGTCTTGTTCCAAACTTCAGAACACTTCATCATTATTCGCCGATCCTTCAGTCGGTGTACCACATAATCCACTAGCTTCGCCTCCACGGACATCCAGTAGTGAACGGAGATTTCTATTGTCTATTAGGATTGACTTTCCTCAACTGTTCTGCCTTTTCATTTTTCACACCGTATACGCTATGTGTGCCATTTTTAATTCAGAACCTCTTTTACTTGCTTGCGCCAATTACTATCAGTCTAACTAAGATATTTTCATTTTGTACATTTCTTACGCCGATAACTATTACGCACACATAATTCTGCACCAATAACTGATAGGGGTCTTCAAATTATGTTAATACCACGCCTACGACTATTAGGCGTGTTTTAAGGCCTGGTTCAGCCTATTGCTAAATTTTCTTCTTTATCTTGTTCACGGCTTGTCCCGTTCCTTTAAACTTGGATAATTATATAGTTTTTATTAATCCTTGTATTATATCGTAGATCGCATTTGCCATTTTTATATAACACACCAATGCATTAACACTAGATATCTTACAACTCGTTACTTGTTAGAACTCTGTAACCAGCTGACGCAGTTGCTCAAAAGCAGCCATTTGTTGCAAAGCTCGCTTCTGGTGCCACAGATCTAGTGGTATACCGTTAATAGAGCCTAAAAAGGGCCACCAAACGAGCTAAAGGCCATTTAACTATATCTGTGTTTATGACTAACTCTTATATACTTATATTAAGTCCTCTTATATCAAGTTCGGTTGTGTCATCGCAGAAATCGCTTAGGCTTCTCGGCGGATTCAATCCTAACGGAGATGTATCACACATCCCTCAGTATCTTCAGTGATGCCTTATTTAGATAGAAACTATATGCCCATGTAAGAATTCACTGCGAACCTAATTATTAATTATCAGCCTCAGCAGTGACCCTATGACATTTTAGTTATAAACCTAGCATAGGCTAATCATTAGATCGCAGGAATTAGGTCTATATGGCTTGATTTCGGTACTTCAGCTCGTGGCAAAAGCCACGCTTAGCAAGCTAACTCTGTGGTGACTGAGAAGAGCTGAATGGGACCTTCACACCTTCTAACATAATAGTCAACAACGTTTGCTACGTGTTTCCTCGGCCAACCCTTAAATGGCTAATGTGCTTTTAAATGCTTCTATATAGTCATTCTTTGTCTTGTCTTGTTGTGGTTGCTCTAGTGGACACAGGCTTGGAGTCGCTCGTCGGCTCGGTCACCTGTCACTCGAGTAGCATCTGTAGCGCAGTCTGTGTATTGGGTTTGCTCCACGTTCGAATGCCATGGGAAGCCAGAGCTCACCTGGGGCAAGCAGACGAAACCTGTTTCAAACGTTATGCTAGGCTGTAAAGCCTCTGTGGAAATAATATCTTTGTTCTAAAAAGATTAGATTAGGCTCCTTTGAAGTACCGCTAAATACAGTGGCATCCACCTAGCTTAATTAGTTTGAAGATTCAGCCTGATCAGCATCTGGGGAAAACGACCAGTCATTTCTCGTAAAACAGCGTGCACACACGTATAAATACATACATTTAATGTTCAATACACTTCGGTAGGTCCAACAATTTTGACAGTGGCCCGCATGAGGCATTTCCTCTAGCTTCGCTGAAAGCTTCTCTAAGTACAAGGTTTATTTTCTTATTATAATTGTTTATATTAAACCAGTAGAAAACCTTGTGTACCCGCTGCCTTACATTATCACTTAGTTATTGTTAGGATAAGTCATTCTCTGGCGAGATAATAATCGGCTACAGATAGTAACTCATATACAAACGAGCAAGTCAATGGCAGCTTAAACCGACCTAAACCGGCATTCGGCCAACACCGGAAGTCTTTTAGCGGTAAAAATGTATCCACGACATATGAGAATAACGAATAATATGGATGACACCATGGTACGGAATCGAGATGTATGCAGGAATGCCTGCCCGGCCTCACTGGAACATTATTGTTCCGTCGATCAACGAGATCAGCTTTTGTATTCTTTGGAATGTCCGACTCCCACCTCCATGG
Organism: Chaetoderma sp. LZ-2023a; assembly: GCA_034401795.1. NCBI lineage: Eukaryota > Metazoa > Mollusca > Caudofoveata > Chaetodermatida > Chaetodermatidae > Chaetoderma > Chaetoderma sp. LZ-2023a. The sequence continues at coordinate 58,109,558 of CM067374.1, read as the reverse complement.
AATGGGGAAACCCGAGAACTAACCAGCAATGTCATCCGATCGATTCGCACACAGTCTATGGACAGGATGATCCAGAGGAACAATGCGGACATGCTGACACTACACATCGAACACCCAGCTCCTAGTCCCAATATTTTCCACTGGGAACATTTATGCCACATAGAACCTGATACAGATGAGCGCACTTGAGGACTGGCAAACTGACGTAGTTTGCCATTCCTCGGGTACGCACTTCTGTATGGGTTTCGCTATATTATAAGTTTTCCCAGCTAGAGATACATGTTTGAAATGCAACATCTGTGACACCAATTCCATGGTCCCAGCTTTCCTACTGAACCAAGATTGACTAGCTCTCGCAGTGTAAAATCTGCCAGTGAAAGAACTATCACTTTCCAATGATAATAATTACCGGAAAAGGGGTAATCGACAATAGGATGCCTTTGATTGACAGGTGAGGTTTCTATTTATTGAACCTCACCTGTCAATCAAAGGCATCCTATTGTCGATTACCCCTTTTCCGGTCATTATTATCATTGGAAAGTGATAGTCATTTCTGCGACAGAGCGCCCTAGAGTGAACATCTCTGTTTACTAGCAGTGGTGGATGTGTTCATTATATTTATAATATTGTTAGAACTAGTACTAGTAGTAATGGATCTTATAATTATTTTACTGTTGGTAGTGGTATTGTTTAAGTGTAAGACGATATATATTTTACGCGTAAATCAAGCCACTTACAGGATTCGCAAGAAGCGGAAGGGGAAACAATGAAAATAAGTATTTTAGAGTGTATTTTATAATATTTTATTTTAAAATAGTATAACGCCACAGCGCACAGTTTTTAAAATAAAAAAACATCAATAATTAGAACTGTCTTTCTCACGTCTTGATCACCACTGTAACCAACCACAGAGCGACAGACATCTTCTGATTGGATATCAAAGTCACTTGATTTCGAGTTGGCGGGGCTTAATTGAGCATACATGGAATGACAAAAAGGGCGTGTGCTGGTGGGCGCGTTTGGTGCAAGAACACCCACCAGAACAAACGCCTTTTTGGCACTCTATATACGGTCAATTAAGCCACGCCACTTGAAACTACGTGACTTCAAAAAGCGCATCTATCTACCCCATGACTTCTTGTATCTCCTGGCTTCTTGAAGAGTTTCAGTGTGGATACCAGCAATTGCGTAATATGAAACACAGTCTAAATGCCAGTATTCTGCAAGTAAAGCAAAGGAAACGTAAACCCGAGCATTCGTGACTGTATATTTCCTAAATTCGTGCCTATTGTATTTCTTACATGTAATCATCTTGTAATCATCTTGCGCTGCGTTTTGCATGACGACAATCGGCGGGATGCCTATGTCATTTGACTCTGCACTGCTACACGCCCTACACAGAGATGTCAACGTGTAAAGCATTAGCAAAATTGCGGTCTCGCACGCACGCACGCACGCACGCACGCACGCACGCACGCACGCTCGCGCGCATGCACACACAAGCAGTAGTTTCTAACGGAAGTAACACACCTCCTTGCGAATAGCAGTTAAATATCTAACTCCTTATACGAAATTCAATCAGAAATGGGCGGAAGCTGATTGTAGCTATTCCAGCCATGATGAGGTAGGCGGACCCATGCCAACACATGTCAGGGACGAAAGACAGTATTGATATCAACGACCAACGATCGCGGTTGGATACCTTTTAGATCGCCGGAGATGGCATTTTTGCATTCATCCAGCAACGGATGAGACCAGCACGAACCTAATTAACCGGTGCTTTGACGATTTACTGGCATTTGTTAATGAAAAATATTTTTCGCTACAGCTATATGTGTGTTAAGTTAAGATTGACATAATGTAACAGTAGACCCCAGATAGCGCCACCCTGTGGTGATAGACATGATCTTTGCTAAGGAAACTTGAAGATTGTGTTATGTTTTTGTTATTATATAGCCCGTACTTCGTTTGACTTGTGAAATGTTAATTAATGTATCACACGAGCTGATTCAGATCTCAGTTGGAGTATTAGCGAGTTCCAAATGAAATAATGCTAAACTAGAGTAAGACATTTGATACTGTTATATTATGAATTTCAGATTCTACTTATCACTTCTGTTGTATACTTATAATTTTCCCGCCGATTCTGCTCATTTTTGTCACGGTGTGCGCAATGGATGAACCCAGTTTAAGCTATGCCCATCCATCTCTAGCTAAGCTCCGCCCACGCTTTGCCCTTTTTAGGATCGGTCAAACCCTGATCGTCCTGAAACTCGATGTCCAGAAAACTATGCTGGTAGGCTGTTGAGTATTTTGAAACTAATTTGACTGGGTGCTGTTGCTGCCTATGGCAATAACAGCGTCCAGTCAAATTACTTTCAAAATATTAAACAGAATATTTATCAAATAGTAAAGACATACAATTCATACAACTTGACGGACTATTAAGCGTTTATGACGGACTTAGACATGCCATTCATGACATATTTGATTATGACGTTAGCCTACCTGTGACATAATTGATTATGGTGTCATATACTTAACTAACAGACTGGATTTCTCTGTTATTTCATGTTTACGAGAAAGTGTTACGCGACACTTGTAGGGCCTGATATTTTAGATATGCGCGTGCAGATGAGAGAAAATGCAGGCTGGATGGTATTTACAATAGTCTTAATCCAGGTTTTATATTTCTAATTTTCTATTACTATCGAGTAGTAAATTATTTAGTACGGTACATCCAACACAAAACCAATCACTCTATGGCATAGAATGTTGTTTATACGGTGTTCGTCTACTAATCTATGCGACATAACACAGGACAAAAGACACGTACAAGATAAGTAATTTAGCTCAGTCAGCAACAACCTTTGCCGAGAGCTTCTAAAATAGTCATGTAGCTGAGGACTAAATGTGAGAATCTCGTCAACGGTCCGGAGAAAAGCAGATTATGCTTTCCATATGCTACCAGATGCCATAGCTTTCAATTTATAATAGGATGCACATTCTCACGATACTCTATGACGGCCATCTGTAATTTTCAATATGGCCGCCTATCAGTTATTCCCCACGCACTGGGCGTGCTGGTAAAACAAATGCTATGTAGTAGTGTCAGTATGGTAGACTAATCTTCATAGGCTCGAATATGTAGTTATTAACCTCTGAAATGCGGAACATATACTCTGAGAGCATCTAATTTATAAAGACTTGACGTGGATGTACCCCGGAACCATCTTTGGCCTCCATGACATCCGTCCCACAATCGATCTGTTGGACGCACAGGAGCGCCATGAAAACCTTATAAGTACCCGTATCTCAGCTTTCAAGCCACTTAGGCTTTTAAACTAAATTGATGTTTTGCAGGCACAATATAGGTGTCACATCTACTCATATTCTTGAGGTTGGCGCATGTTGTTCACTGCATTCACTAGTAAATCATAATCCAGATTGATATGAAACTCGCATTGATTGCTGCTGCAATGCATGATGGGGGAGATGGAATGGTCTCAATTATCGTTCCCTCCTGACCGTACTATGCCTAGTTTGCTTCATCAACATGTTCCTTGTCACCGGTTTTATATAGTGGTCTAGTAGACGGACACGTGGTGCATCCGTACTTACTGCGCTGAATGAGTTGGGTGCGATATAGGCGAAGGAACTTGTCGGAGCAGGGTAGCAGTTTAAAGTCCCCAATAGTGACATTTTACTATTTCCAAAGAAAACTGCACCCTACAAATGATTATGCAGCCTGTTATTTGCTTCATTATGGGCAAAGGTTGACTGTAATCGGTCAGATTGGGCTGTATAGTGTGAGAGGATGGAGCTTAGCAGGACTTCCGGGCATGGAGGGTACAATTCTGTCTAAAACGAAAACTTGTAATTTTGATCAAAATGGAGTGCCTGGGCTCTAATACGATATTTTCGTATATGTACATTAGAAAACTGTGATACAATCCCGGGTGACTGTAACACTAATGGCTGAATTTGACATTTGACTCCGCTTCTTTTCGATCGTAATACCAACATTGAGACCAAGCTTGGTGATAATCGCACAAAAATGTGAGCGTAGTCGCAACTATTATTGGGTGTATTTTGGGTCACTTCTGTTATGTCCATTGAACCTTTCCGTTCAAGTGATTTGTTTCTGCAAAAAGGAGAAAGTTGGTAACCTTTACCTTTGATCCGTGGCTCCAAAATGAATAAACATCTATGGAACCCCAAGGGTAGCGTCCAATCCAAGCATAGTGGTAATCCGATAAAAAAACTGGAGGCGTAACCGAGGTTTAAATATCATGTATAACACTGCAAATGGACCTTTCCAGTTCACACATCCATCATATAACGTCATAATTAACTACGTGGCGTGTATGATGACGTCATAATCAATTAGCGCATGAATGACTTGATGTAGCCCGTCTTAAACGCTTAATAGTCCGACACGTTGTTCGAATAGTATGTTTTTACTATTTAAGAAATATTCTGTTGAATATTTTGGAAATAATTTGACTCGGCGCTTTTGCTGCCCAGTCAAATTAATTTCAAAATATTCAACAGCCTACCTGTATAGTTTTTGGGAATTGATGGTCAGGGAGCTCAGAGATCAATCGGTCCCAACACGGGCGAGGTGTGGGTGGAGCTTAGCTAGAGATAGGCGGGGCAAAGTCAAAACTGGAATGGTCCATTCTCATACGCTACATTTCCTGGGTATCTCGAAAATGTCTGGATAGATCCAATTTAAAATTGATACCAAATCAGGTAAATTTAAGGCCTAGACGTTGACCAAATTTCAAACTGAACAGACCAAACAAGTAGTAATGGGTGGTTATAGACGTTATTGTTCTTTTCGTTGGAATGTGGTTTTAACCAATCAAAACGCTCCATTTATATTCGCTATTGTTTGGAGAACAATGACGCACAGGGGCACACGCATTCTAGAGAACAATGACGTCTATAACGCCACGTTTTTCTCGATAACAATGACGCACAGCCGGCACGTATTTGAGAATCTGCAAACTGGAATGTTCTATTATTTTGAATTAGTTAACCCTTAAAAGTTTAAAAGTTGTGTATTTTACGTTTAAACGTAGTGGCGGCGCGCCCCCCTCCGCGGTTCTCTACCGTTGTAAAAATAATAGAGTTTGATGAGTGATAATAGTAAAATAGTAGAGAGTAATGTAAAAGAATAGAGTTTAAGAGGTGGTCCGATAATGGAGGTCGTATGAGGAGAAGGAGGAGTTTGAGGAATTACGGTATTGATGTTTGAAAATAATTTGACTGTTTCGTCGGTAACGTTATTAGTAAACTATTTTTGTTGTATATTTTGAAAACGTTTTGACTTTTAACCGTCATTACGCGCAAGTTGTTTTTAAATACTTAATATTGCATTTGCAATAACGTCAGTCGTTTTAGATTTTGGGAACAGTGTCGAAGTGCGCGATATCTGTGTTATTTTGAATTAGTTAACCCTTAAAACTTTAAAAGTTGTGTATTTTACGTTTAAACGTAGTGGCGGTGCGCCCCCCCCCCACCCCTCCGCGGTTATCTACCGTTGTAAAAATAATAAGAGAGTAATGTAAAATAATAGAGTTTAAGAGGTGGTCCGATAATGGAGGTCGTATGAGGAGGAGGCTGTAAGAGGAATTACGGTATTGATGTTTGAAAATAATTTGACTGTTTCGTCGCTAACGTTATTAGTAAACTGTAGAATATTTAGTGACTGCCCGTATGCTGTTAGTAAGCATGAGCTACCAGACAGATTAGTAACAAAATATTAAAAATAATGTATTAATGGTATGTTCGGTTGGAATGGTAACCAAGGTGGTGATGGATCGTATACTGGGTTAAAAAGAAGTTAACCCTAATACCGATGAATATATAGTTCATTTTCTATCGATACCATACAGGTAAACTGTTGAATATTTTGAAATTAATTTGACGTCGCTAACGTTATTAGTAAAACTATTTTTTTGTCGAATATTTTGATTGACTTTTAACCGTCATTACTCGTAAATTGTTTTTTAAATACTTTGCAGATTTGCGGGCGCATGATGGGGATTTGCGGGTGTGTGTTGCGGATGCCAACAAATGTATGTACATGCCTGAACACGCATACACGCCAAAATGCATGCATACATGTGCGGCCGCATACGGACCGCATTTGCGGATTTGCGGGCGTATGTTGCAGATTGCGGGCGGATGATGTGTATTGCGGGCGTATGTTGCGGATTGCGGGCGTATGATGCGGATTTGCGGGCGTATGTTGCTGATTTGCGGGCGCATGATGCGGATTTGCGGGTGCGGGTTGCGGATGGCACCAAGTGTATGTACATGCCTGAACACGCATACACGCCAAAATGCATGCATACATGTGCGGCCGCATGCGGGCCGCATTTGCGGATTTGCGGGCATATGTTGCGGATTGCAGGCACATGATGCGGATTGCAGCCGCATATTGCGGATTTGCGGGCACGTGTTGCGGATTGCGGAAATGCGGGCGCATAATGCGGATTTGCGGGCATATGTTGCGGATGGCACCAAGTATATGTACATGCTTGAACACGCATATACGCCAAAATGTATGCATACATGTGCGGACGCATGCGGGCCGCAGGTTGTGGATTTGCGGGCGCAGTACATATATTCCTACAAACGGTACAAATTCAATCCATTTTTTTATTCCAGTTTAAACATCGCAAAGTGGTTGGATGTGTAACTGCAGAGTAGTTAGGTAGCCTTAGGCAGTCAGATTTCATCTCACGTGATATTCCTTATATTTTTTTTGTAGTAGAGCGATGTGGTATAAATGTAAATGTTAATGTACATTTGGCTAAAATGGCCAGCAGTACAAACTTTGACGGATCAGACACTGGGTATGTGCGATGTTGTTGGTGTTCCATCGACATCCGCGACACCATATGCTGACGGTCGAAACACAAGAGGGTCTGTAGGCGTATGATCAAGAAAACAGAACCTAAAGAGATGGTGTACACCTGCAAGGAGTGCTATTGTCTATTACCAATCAAACAGTATCCGCATGGGTGTCCTGTAATCGGTGATACTCCGACTGATATACAAAAAGCAAACATGACGCAGTTTGTTACCAAACTGACAACCGTGCCTGTGCGGATCTGCGAAGACTGAGACCTATCTCAAAACACGGCCCTTTTCAGGGCCCACAAATCATTCGAAAGAGAACTCTTTATCTGTTCAAAAAATAAAATAATGTAATAAAGTTTTTACACACAACAAACCGCTTCACACATGCATACGCAAGCACACATTCTGATCCGTCAAAAGTGGTCGATGGACGCTACTGTTCTAAATGGCCATCTGTACGCTATTGTTCGTGGACGATTAATGCATTGCCATTGACCAGGAACTAAATTAATGACTGCCATTTTAAAGACATAAATATGATAGATAACACTATCTATATAATAGCATAGGAAAACTTCCTGGGTACGTGTCTGATTTTTAAAAATTAAATGACTGGGGAACACATTTTGCCCATATTTTTGAAATTTTAATAATTAAATGACTTCCACTTTAAAGAATCGCCTTAAATACGTAAGATAAAATTATATATATAATTTTATCTTACGTATTTAAGGCGATTCTTTAAAGTGGAAGTCATTTAATTATTAAAATTTCAAAAATATGGGCAAAATGTGTTCCCCAGTCATTTAATTTTTAAAAATCAGACACGTACCCAGGAAGTTATATCATTTTAAAAACGGCAGTCATTTAATTATTAAATTTTCAAAATTGTTATGGAAATGGTCATCGTTGATGATTGATGTTGTATAATATTATATAGATAGTTTTATCTACCAGATTTATGTCTTTAAAGCGTCAATCATTTAATTATTACATTTTAAAAAATATGAACAATCTCCCAGTCATTTAATTTTCCCAAAAAATCAGAGCGTTGCGTTACACGGGTTATAGTGATCTACGTTGTATATATATATATATACATATAGATATATATATATACAACGTAGATCACTATAACCCGTGTAACGCAACGCTCTGATTTTTTGGGAAAATTAAATGACTGGGAGATTGTTCATATTTTTTAAAATGTAATAATTAAATGATTGACGCTTTAAAGACATAAATCTGGTAGATAAAACTATCTATATAATATTATACAACATCAATCATCAACGATGACCATTTCCATAACAATTTTGAAAAAATCAGAGCGTTGCGTTACACGGGTTATAGTGATCTACGTTGTATATATATATTTAATAATTAAATGACTGCCGTTTTTAAAATGACTTAAACCAAGGAGGAGGTTAATAGTAACTAAACCACCAGCGGCTTACAATCAATTATTTTCAAAATATTTCGTACAGAGATATCGCGCAAGACGTTGCCTCGGCGAATACGCTAGCATACGTCAGCCATCCTCCTCATCCCTCGCGACACCTCTTTGAGCGACCACCTGCATTTTCTTAAAGGAGCACCAGGTGAATAAAGGTGCTCTCATGCGTGGAGAACAATGCCTAGCAGAGGGTGTTCGAGATATCATTCCTCCCTCCTCCTTCAACCTCCGTTATAAGACCAGCTCTCTCTTACCTAACATCGCCTAATAAGAAATTAAAATTTACACAGTCAAATCGTTTTCAAAATATTCAGCAACCAAGCAATTTATTCAGCAACCAATCAAAATATTCAGCAACCAATTATCATAATATTCAGCAACCAATTATCAAAATATTCAGCTACCACTCAAATTATCATAATATTCAGCAACAAAGTATCAAAATATTCGTACATCGTGCATACCTTGTAAACAAGTACGCTAGCATCGCCCTCATAATCATCCAGCAATATCAACTGAGGAGGAATACTATAGCATTCCGCCTCAACTGACACAGGCAGTCAAATTATTTTCAAAATATTCAACAGTTTTCCTGTATGTTATCGATGAAAATGAGATATAGATTCATTGGTATTAGGGTTAACTTTTTTAACCCAGGATACGATCCATCACCACCAAGTCTTGGTTACCATTCCAACCGTACATACCATTAATACATTATTTTTAATATTTTGTCGCTAATCTGTCTGGTAGCTGTTGCTTACTAACAGCTTACGGACAGTCACTAAATATTCTACAGTTTACTAATAACGTTAGCGACGAAACAGTCAAATTATTTTCAAACATCAATACCTTAATTCCTCTTACAGCCTCCTTCTCATACGACCTCCATTATCGGACCACCTCTTAAACTCTATTATTTTACATTACTCTCTTATTATTTTTACAACGGTAGATAACTGCGGAGGGGGTGGGGGGGGGGGGGGGGCGGGGGGCGCACCGCCACTACGTTTAAACGTAAAATACACAACTTTTACACTTTTAAGGGTTAACTAATTCAAAATAACACCGATATCGCGCACTTCGACACTGTTCCCAAAATCTAAAACGACTGACGTTATTGCAAATGCAATATTAAGTATTTAAAAACAATTTGCGCGTAATGACGGTTGAAAGTCAAAACTTTTTCAAAATATACAACAAAAATAGTTTACTAATAACGTTACCGACGAAACAGTCAAATTATTTTCAAACATCAATACCGTAAATCCTCAAACTCCTCCTTCTCCTCATACGACCTCCATTATCGGACCACCTCTTAAACTCTATTCTTTTACATTACTCTCTACTATTTTACTATTATCACTCATCAAACTCTATTATTTTTACAACGGTAGATAACCGCGGAGGGGGGCGCGCCGCCACTACGTTTAAACGTAAAATACACAACTTTTAAACTTTTAAGGGTTAACTAATTCAAAATAATAGAACATTCCAGTGTTGCAGATTCTCAAATACGTGTGCGGCTGTGCGTCATTGTTATCGAGAAAAACGTGGCGTTATAGACGCCATTGTTCTCTAGAATGCATGTGCCCCTGTGCGTCATTGTTCTCCAAACAATAGCGAATATAAATGGAGCGTTTTGATTGGTTAAAACCACATTCCAACGAAAAGAACAATAACGTCTATAACCACCCATTACTACTCAAACAACCTTTTGTGTCGGCCACCACAAGTGTATTTGTATTCCAATTCAAGAAAATGTGTGCTATTCTCCTAAATATTCGAACATTCGTTTGTCATGCGAATATTATTATTATTATTATTATTATTATTATTATTATTATTACTCGAATATTCGAATATTCAAATATTCAGACCGAGCATTAATGGAGACTGTTCAATACCAATTTTGAACATGCAAAAAACGGCGAGTGTTTAAAAAAATTATTATATTCAACAAAATTCGCTAGTTTACTGCTTAATGCTGTCAGTTAAATCGTATTTTTGTTTTAAACATATTTTATTGTAAATATTTACAACTGGATCGAGTTACAAGTCAAAACTAACTAAGACCGTGTTCTTACTAGAGACTTAATCAGGAATAACACCATACTGACGTATGGCGTTATTCCTGATTAACTCTCTAGTAAGAACACGGCTTAAGGCCTCTTTCGCATTGCTTAATCCTATTTAACTATTTCGTGTACTATGTAGGTTAATATATAGCCGATATATTCGTTTGCATTCACACTTGTGGAAGATAATCCTGCACTGCAAGGTAGCTCTATCTGGTGTTCGACAACCTTCCTGCATCGCGACTCCGCATGATCTCACAATATTATTATTTAAGGTGTGTAGACGAAAACAGTTTTAGTAAAGTGTGTGCTACCTCAATCAAGCTAACCATGCAATTGCCAAAATATTTTGAAAAAGTTTAACTGCCTTAAACAGCTACGAGTTTCGATCAGATGGATTTCAAAATATTCAACCGGTTCATATTTAAATGAATATGGGTCGATAGCTTTCGAAAATATTCAGCAGAATTTTCAATGAAGGTAAATATGGGGTCAGATGTACACACT